>LYUA01000618.1:184743-202235 GCA_002093875.1 Calopteryx splendens
TAGGGGGGCCAGTTCCTTTCCCTGTACCGCCTGCGATTTCCCAGGATAACCTGGTACCTGAAAAATGGTACACTGCTTAGGTGAAGCTGAGGGTGCCCAGGATAGGTCGTCACCGGGAATCGAACCCGGGCACTCCGGTTAGCTCAGCTCAGCGCTCTACCCACTGGACTACCGCGCCCTGTATCTAAAGAATCACGAGAAGCTTTAATGTAAAACTAGGGTCTCAAAGATCAAAATTAGTGGAATAAAGTATTAAGAGGGAGGCAGAATTTCAAGCAATGGTGGAAGCTAAGAATGTTGGGATAGCAAAAGGATTCTTCCCTAGCGTGGGAAGGTGGTAATACAATATAAATTTTAAAGTAATAATTATAATTTTTAATGGATTTTTATGGTGAAATATACCAATCTGTCATAGTGAAATGCCGATACATGGAAGAAAGAGAGAAAAGACGGGAAGCGCTTGATACGTGTTGTGGAGAATGAATGTTGATATATCAATTATTCATCAAGTATTTGATGAATGAAAGCGATTTTCACTTTGATGAAAAGTACGAAATGCGTTTGCAACACCATCTAGATCGATACGAGAAAGCATGCAGTCCACTATATGGGAGAAAAATGAAACTTGCTATTCACGATAAATAATTTGGGGTGCTGGATGAGGATAATTACATATGAAATCGGGATCCAGCCTAGTTGAATTATTTTTTTCACTCTGCCATTAATCAATCATATTTCAGAGAAAGCCATCGTGCGACTGTCGCGCACTGTCACTTTCGCGGCGTTTTCCACCCTTTTCTTTCACTTTGGAATAATATCATGGAAGTACACCAAGAATTGAGGAAACTAAACAGATGATACAGTAAAGGAAATGGGGCACAGCTAGCAGATAAGCATGTGGAGGTGAATCACAGCTAATATCGTTCATCGCTGGCAGAGACGATGATCGATTTCATTCATCACTTCCATGGGACGATCTCTCCCATTCCCATTTCATTCTATGGCTCAGTATTTTTCGTAGCATGGACAATGCAAGTTTTCGTTTAATTACTCTCTGAGGGCCATGACCCTTAATTAACTAATACAACTACCTCATTATTAACAATAGTTATGCCTCTTTATTTTTCCTTACGCCAGACTATCATTATTTTCCTGATACTCGAGTAGCTCAGGAGGAGCTCGAGGAGCTCATCCTGTCGTCTCTACATCTGCCGTGCAAGTTTCTGGTAGTGGGCATGTGGGTTTGGATATTATTTTTAACCGTTGATGTGGATAATTAGAGGTATGCGATCAAAATTGAAATAAAAGTGGAAATAATATTTTAGTAATTGAAGACTCTGGATCCCGAGTGAGTCGAGGGATCCACGAACCAATCTGGGATAGGTAACAATTAAAGATTTTTTTATATTAGTTTGAACTCTTGCGTACTTCTACAAAATATCTCTATATTAACTTATAATTATGCCTCTACACTTTTGCCTTTTCCAGTTGACGTTTTCATTAAGAATTATTAATGATAACTGGTTGGCATTAAATGCAACGAAAAATTACCTGCTTGTTACATATTTTGGTGCGGAAGCTCTGGTTAGTCCGCTTTTGCTGAAAAATTCACAAAAGATTTCTTTTAGTCTTCGACTTTGAAAATTCAAGTTAAAGGCTCAACCACTAGTTTTACGAGCCCTGGGAATGGAGTCTCTCCCCGTGAATCTGGCCGACTCAAATAGGAGGCTTTAAAACCTTTTCCCATCAGAGTTTAATTCGCAGAAGTCAGAAGATATATGGTGGGATATTAAATATTACAACTTACTGAGATCTAGTGTCATTCTTGTGGATGGTATTTTTTATTTTCTGTTTACAACCCATGATAATCGAGAATGCTCTCAGATTTTAAGTCGGTGCTCGCAAATAATTCGTCTGCTGAATGAAACCCCCTTGGATTTCCTTTTTTTTTACGGTTACCCAGGAAAATCAAGTAATGAGTGAAGAGCCGTGGGCGCCGATCGGCCGTGGACGGGCCTATTATCTCTGCACTAATTTTGGCCAAATTTTAGATTCTCACAGCGTTGTAAACGAATTAAACCGTAATTTAAGATTACGACCATCCTATCCTCGTGGCAGAGGTTACTTCCAAGGCCCTTCATGGTGTGGAGTTGGGACATAAAATCGCTATCATACGTTCAATGTAAATATAACATTTCAGTGGCGGCACTAGTCCTATCCTGTTAGTATTTAATTTAGCTCTTCTCAGGACGAAGTTAATTCGGGGTTGTAACTTTCGAATGTTAATCCCATAGGCTCTGCTGCCAAACCCTAAATTGCCAACTTCAGGCAAATAAGTGCGGTTTTTACTTTTACACTAAATTTTTATCACAGATTATTAATGATTTGTGAT
This sequence comes from Calopteryx splendens, assembly GCA_002093875.1. Lineage (NCBI taxonomy): Eukaryota > Metazoa > Arthropoda > Insecta > Odonata > Calopterygidae > Calopteryx > Calopteryx splendens. The sequence goes on from LYUA01000618.1 coordinate 187,136, forward strand.
AAATATTTAAAATCACAAATTCACTATTTCGTTGGATCGTCACACACCTGCCGAATTGCTCGAAGCGCTTTAAAGAACTTCCGACAAAGGTTGCGACCACTGGTCGCTTTGCCCTGGTTAATCGGATACAATGTATTTTTCTCCATACATGGGCGAACTATTTATCGTAGGGTTCTTTAAAACTATCTGAGCAATATGATTTGGTGGAGTATCTATTGAAATTTAAATAATTCGCAGTAATACCCTCCTGAAAAAAATTCCAGTAACTCGAACACATACAGATTTCGAGGAATGACTAGATAAGTGCAACAGACCAAATAAAATACTTAGCGGTCAGACTTATCTGGTGGGAAAACAAATACGACACATCTACGGAGCTGCATAAAATAAACTTAGCTTCATCAAACGAACAGGGATGAAATATTCCAATGGAAAAGTTGAAGAAAGGTGCTTTTTCGAGTGATTTAAACCTCAAACGCTGGGATCTGAACGAGAATAGGTATAATTTTTGAATAAACCAATGTACCAATGAAATCGATTCCTTCAAATTCCTGAAGAACGAATAGAAAACGCCCAAAACGTACGAAGGTAAACGTTCGTTTCTCGAAGCACGATGATTACCGGAAAGCAAGCCAATGGGAGAATACGAATCGTACGAGTTTAAGCGCCGACAGAGAATGAATAAACCCGCAATACAGCGGTACGTAAGATCATACTGTGAAGAAAAGGGAAATAGGCTGTCGAGCCAACCCATGTGAGGAATCCTCTTCTCCACAAAAAATTCTAAAAACAGCCATTAAAACTATTACTGGCACCGAAATTATCACGCAGCTGTTTCCTCAGCTGCATAATCAAATCACATATTTTTTCAATCTATGGGAACATATGTTATGGGTTCTCAATGGGATAAACCTTGTCTAAAATAATCTTATATTGCAATACGTGATTTAAATCATTGTTTAAATATATCAATTTTATCGAAATGGAAGAGAATACACAGCACACTCAACAATGCACACTTCACATTACTTGGAATGAGCATATGCATTGAGATAATGGGAAGAATAGGGTCCTAATAGTAATCTCGAACTAGAATCCAATTGCAATCACCATTATACCAATTATTGCATTGCCATAAGAGAAGAAAAAAGCATAGTTTATTCGGTAGTCTACACATAACAACATTTTGAATGCGAAGCATGCGTAATGATAATGAAATTAATGAAGGTACAGTTTCAACAAAATCAAAAATTTCAATCGCAATCACTAGCAGAAAAACCAATATTATCAATAAAAAATATATTCTATCGACAGTAATCAACCCGAAGGCTGGTTTTGGTTAGGTGAGGTTGTAGCTCTTCTTGTAACTTCTTTCGCCACCATCACATGTATTGTTCATGCGTTGTTTCGTACATGCTCTTCTGCCCCTCATACTACTAGTAAATCCTTACCTCTGTTACTTCACTGAAGCTCTCCAAGGTCCCCTGTTGATCTTCCACATAGTAATAATGTTTCTATGGTCGGCGTCTAGAGGCCGCCTACCATACTTTTCTGCGACGGTTTGCTGGGCAATATGTGGTTGTAGATAGATCGCAGTCTTCGCTTGATCATCGAGCAGAATATTTGAGATCTGCGGGGCGCGTGTCGGAGGCTGAGAAGCGTTGAGGTGAAGCATGTGAGCAGAGATTCAACGCTCCCGCCCCCTCACCCCCTCCCCCTCGAGTCCGTCCATCCGCTCTTCGTTGTCTATGCATTGCGTTGTGCGAATTCCTCTTTCTTTCCATACGTAACGTCTCCGTATTGTCCCCCACGTATCCATTATTACGTGCCTGCCTTCATTCGGGATGTTCCTCACGGAGGCGGAGGCGAACGAACCCTGATTCATTAAAAAAAAAACAGCAACACATTCGCCTTAGGAATTTATCGAGACCCCGACCGGTCGAATGTGATTGCGTGTGTCATTGAATGACGGAAATTTTTATCAGGACAGGTGCAAAATTTGGGGGCTGCAGTACATGTATAATGTCAACTAGAATAGTCCACGGCATCTCCTGTCGTGGAACCATTATGCGTCCGAGAACATGAATTGTCGGGAAATTTAGATGATTTTTTCGTTTTAGACACGGTTGCGAAAAGTTGTAGAGTCTGCTGTTTCAATTTAAGCATCTTTTCGCCGATATGAATGGGGACTCCAACCTAGTGGTAAGGGGGAACTGCCTGCGATAGGACAGGATGGAGAGGTTGAAACACTAATTGAGATGGGACACGAAAACCCTAGAGGGAAAACCTACAGAAATAATATTCATCGTGGCCGTCGATTTAAAGAAACTGGAGAGAGGGAAGAGAGACCAGCACTGAGTAGAGACGAAATTATCTGGAGGAGACAATTGAAGGAGTGACCCAAGAGAGAGAAACTCGTGCGTAAGAGAATGGACGTCGGGCGGCCATTTTTAAAGGAGAGGATGAGACAGCTTGTAGACGGTAGAAGAAAATAAAATAACGTAAGAAAAGAAGCTGAACAAGTACTCTGGAAGAAGTTACGGGACCACGAGAGTCACGCAGTAAGTCAAAAGGTGAGGAGATTGAGAACCGATTCGCAGGAATCATGAAAATCAAGAAGAAAAACACCGAAGTAGCATGCAAATTAATGGACAGGCGCTTCGGAGAAAGAAACTTGAAATGCGATAACATCTGAGATTCGAATGGGAATATGCCGATAACTATTGGTAGGAGTGCGTCGAGAAAATATCAATTGAGCTGTTTATTCGCGTTGTCCTCAACATATTTATTTCTTCCCTCACCCTTCGCGGGACTTATTCATTGGTTCATGCCATCCATTTCATCTCCATTTTTATCTTCGCATGTCCATCACAGATCTAATTTAATCAGTTTTTCTAGACTGATTCTCAGGGCTTTTATCATTCTTCTAATTTTCCTAATGTCGACCTGAATATTGTCTGGAAATTAGTAAATAATATATACCGTTGTTTCGAATCTTGCTCAATGTATTCAGTTTTCCTAAAATACTGGTGATCGTCTAATTCATTCGTCTTGAAATTGAGAAGATTATGTTCTCCTCGAAGTTTACTGGTATTTTCCAAAAGCCGCAGGCCCACTTGTTCAGTCGTTACAGAGTCGTTACAGATACGCGCCTTCGCGTTTTAAAAACTCCGAGGATTTGCTTAATTTTTTGGTAGAATTTCATCCAGAAAATTATTCATCGCAGGGCATCTGGCTGAGGTCTCAAGAATTTTTCTCTATTTTTATCCACATCCATCTTGCCTTCGTCCTCCTGAATATATTGTTCAGTTCCTCAAGATTGTTAATATTCTCCAGACATTGCTCATCACGTTTATCTCGTTTTCCACGATAATATCTCTACTCATATTCTCACTGGCATTATCTCTCGTGTGACGTTCTTTTAAGTTACCTATAGATAGTTGTATGCTGCTTCTATTTTCTTCTCTTGAGGAAAACCGCATCTCAGCTTTCAACTCAGCTCAACCGCATCTAACGTGAGGTAAGGCACGCTTGGACCATCTGTAGAATTGAAGAAGCTTGGGCTCATATAACGAATAGTGAGAGCATATTCAAGCGAAAAATTTAATTAGATGTGTTATATCGCGCTGTTTATAACTCATCCTGAGTACGCTCCCAGCATTCGGGATCCTGCGCAGAAGGACACAATCTCGGAAATGAAAATAATGCAGAGAGGAAAGTTACCTTTTTCTTGAAGAATCGTTATATGAGAGAGCAAGGAGCGTCACATTGTTATTGGATGCCTTTGGTCGGGAGTGACCGGTAGCACGAAGATTTCAAGCGCGACTTAAACTGTTATACAAGTCATTCGAGTTTAACACCGAAATAGAAGGAATAATTTAACCTCCGCAGTACATTGGCAGACGAAGAGATTGAGAGATATTCGGTGCTTTCCAATTAAAAACTGCGCAAACAAGGGCACACTACAGAACAGATGGAACGAAACAAGAGCAAGCTCGCGGTGATGATTGGATCATATCCGCGCTGAAGTGTTGTCGATATGGTGGCGGGAATATGAAAAACTAATGGATTATTTAGGAAATCATTAGAGTTCCTCTACAAAGAATATACCTACATGTAAAATGCCAGTAATAACATGTCATGTCTTCATATGAGTTCAAAATATTCGTAATAAATAAGTATTTCAATATTTATAGTCTGATACAAAAACGAAGATTATTAAACTATATACCTCTGTTATAATATAATTTCATTCTCTTTGTTATTGAATGATTATTAAATTATATCACCTGATTCATATTGCTTCGTTTCAAACATACAACATTCTAATTTACCGCGAAAGTTATCAACAATCACGTTTTAGTTTATCATGGGACACATTCAAAATTTGGCGCCGTGAGCGCACGCGTACAACGCCTGAATCGGCCTGAATCGTGTTTTGAAGTGCGCTACAATCTGCGCAGACAAAAAGTGATTGGGACACGATGTGCGCTAGTCTGCGCTGCGCACACTAGCGCAGATGCATGATTGGAAAGCACCCATTGAGTGCCAATCAGATAGATATGCACATAAGGAATCCTCTTTCCCTCGCATAATTTGGGACTGTACCAGAAACACGCACAGCAATTTGAATACCCCGAAAGTGAAAGGATGTGGATTGCTAATAATACTTAATGTCATGAATGACTGGTGACCTAACACCCCCTGCCATATGCCCTATTGGTGGCTTGCGTGGCACTATCGAATGTGTAGCACTTCACAATTTCCTCGAAGACTATCTTCATCTGGCCATCGTGACTCAAAATGCGTCCGGTATTGTTGACCCTTTTTTTCGCTATTTTTCATGCCTGGATTTATTTTTCCTCATTATTTTCGTAGATCCCCTTAATTTTTTATTCAATCTGTCTACTTGATCTTCATAACTCTCCTGTGGCACCACATTTCCAATCTATTCAAGGAAAACGTATTTGATGCGCTTTTCTTTTGTTTCCTCTCTTTCAGGCCGTTGTATCTGTTATAATAGTTTTTTTCTGGTGAATTAATTCTTTGCCTCAGGTATTCTGCTCAATATGTATTTCTTAGCTTTTCCATCGTTGCTGATTCTATTTCCCAAGTAACGAAACTTTTCTAAATCATCTAGCAATTATTTGCCAATTCATAAGTTTGGAGACTTTTGAGATGTGGGTGTGGAGAAGGATGGAAAAGGTGAGATGAACAGAAAGAAAAAGAAGCGAAGAAGTATGGGTAATGGTAGGGGAGGAGATAAGGCTATTGGGAGAAATCCAAAGAAGGCAGTAAAACTAGATGCAGGGCGTAGTGAGTGGCAGTGGATTATTGAAGACAGTGATGGAAGGTAGAATGTTGGGTAAGCGAGGTAGGTGGGGGAAAAGATTAGGCATGTTGATGAAATGAAGGGTGGAAGAAAATATGCTGAAATGATGAAAGGATTATTGTGGAGGGTGTCCGTCAGAAACATACCTTAACCGGTAGATTAACATTAATAATATAATTCTCTCTTCAGTTCTTTTGTCTCAGACTGATTTTGTTTATGTATCCTCGTCTTGATCACCAAATTTATATTTTCCTATTGTTTCTCCTCCTATAACTTTTTTTTTGGTCTAAGTCTGTCTTAAAATAGACCGAGGCGTAAGGATATACAGGGCTGATTTCTTGAACACTATTTTACCGTTTCCGTCGTGACGATGTCGAAAGATGGCCTAACACCGTTAACGGCTTGCTAGAAAGATGTTTTGACGAAAATTTTATCGAGACGATGACGTGAAATGTTACATTTCCGATTGCTGTGCGAGACATATACAAAGAGGTTGTATAGCTGATGACTTTCACTGACTTTGAGCGTCGTGTGCTACAAGCTCAAATGTTTGAATGATGCTTGTAATAATTTCCGTCAATAAAAAATGCAATGAGATGAACGCGAGACTCTTGAGATGCATGCCTTGGGGAATTTTAAGCAGTGATTGAGGATAAAAAAAAGGCCTCGAACTACAATTTGATACCATTGCGTATCGGGAAAACATCGGAATGCCCAAGGACAAAAGAAGTATTTCACTGAATCAGTACCTATACGTACGGAGATATTTTTGGCTGTTGCTACTTAAAGTTACAGTGAATTGGATGGATACATTAACGATGTTCATCATTATTGGTGTCCTACGCGGTTTAAAATCTCAACAGTATAGTTACTATGGTCGCACAGGAATGGTCAATAACAAATTACCCTCGGCGAGTACGATTAAGTACTCTTGGCAAAGGCGGATTTTGCTCATCTATCAAGGTATAGGAATATTTTGCATAGATTAATTGAAATTGTATGCCTAAGCGAACGGAGCGATTTTGCACTTGAAGGTTGTATAACTTCCCCTGGGGGTTCCCTCAATGTATGTGTCAATGGCATATTAAGTAGGGAGGAAGTATTTTTCGATTTTTAATTTTGGGTTAAAGGTGAACTATAGTGATAGAATTGCATTTTATGGATTAGACGCTAAAATTACATACGCATTAAATATAGAAATTGAATAGTCGCCGCGTGAAGATCTAAATTCACTGCGGCAAAGAACCTGGCAGCACCATCATAATTACATTCCAGCCAATTCTAGTAGTCCGTTAACTTCTATCATGCCACTAAATTCATACTTGTATGGGCGTACTTGTATTCATACTTGTATGGTACTTATTTTATCCTTCTTTGCTTCAATGTTGTCCCGATTCTGCGCTGATTAGTAATAGTCTCAAACTTTTAATCGATACCTTTTTGAAACTTTAGCTCTCCGTAAACTTCAAAATACACCCCATAAGTTCATCGTCTATTTGCGAACTTCGCCTTGCATTCGAAATTGTCATATTCCTGAAAAATATCGGTGGAAATATACTAAACTTCCAGGAAAAAGTTAACTGGACTTTTTTTCGTCATATCTGCTGGGATAAAACTAATTTCTCATAAATTCATTGTGCAATTGAGCCTATCGACTCACTCGCTCGTGACAATTGACTAATGAATTTCATGGAAAGCAACTTGGACGTATTTAATTGACCATTTTTATAAAGAAGGATTTGCGATAACAGTTAATTTATTGGGCCACCTGCTACCTAGTTTTCATAATTAATTACTTATATTGACTGTTACGTTCAAGTATAAATTATGTACCTATTTATCGATTGGATGATTGAGATAAAGTCTCACTGAATCAAAATTGGTACAATTTTAATTTTAATTTAATATACTGAAGCTAGAAGTATTCCTGGATATTAATAATTTTATTTCGACGTCTTGTAAGTAATTGGAAAGATATTTATTTACGCCCCTTTTATGCTATTTGTACTTTTCCCTAAAACTGGATAACGTATAATGGATTCACCATATTATCGAATTTCTTTAAAAATTAATAGAGGCAATATTGCCCTAAGAAAAATATTTCGCAAACATTAAGAAAATCAGTATTCCCAATACACATTCCATTTCTGTTCTACTTTTATTATATGATTAATAAAAATTTTAAAAAATATTTTAGCGTTTATTTGAGATACAAGCATGTTATTTGCATTTTTCATGCACTACTAAGTAGCACAAGCGTAATTGCATCGACTTTAAATATTATTTTCCAGGCAATATATATTGACGTAATTTCTCTTTTCTCAACCAAAAACACATTTCGTCGTTCGTTTTGTAGTTTAACAGTCGTCCTAACTGACAAGCTCGAGTTATTCCTTTGCTTTATGACAACCCGTGTCAATGTTACCGAACGTTGCACACTCTCTTGTCGATGTTTTGAAAGTCATCGGCTCGAAAATTTTCTAGCGAGCAAAAGTCAGTCATGTTGTTGGAAACATCGTCATACTGATGGCTCGCAGCAACAGCTAAACAACGGTCTAGCAATCTACCCATAGTGTTTGGTTGCGGCAAAGATCCATCAAAGGATTAATATATCTCAGGTTATTAAGTTTTCCTGCTGGCTGTAGATATTGTTATGAGTGTTTAGTTGTTTCCTGGTATTTTCCTCCATTTAACTTCCTGCTTGATTAAATTTCAGTAACGACTTTTTGCGTAACTTTGTGGAAAGGAAGCAAGATCTTAAAAAAACCGCTATTGTAGTATATATAATAACGGGGTGATTTTTTTCTTCCCTCTCTCCCTTTTTCCTTCACCTTTTGTGAAATAAATTGAATGAAATGAATTATTCTCTCAGCGTATATCTAAATCCATATGTTCCCTCGAATTCGCCACAGGGGCGTATGCTATGGGGTGTTATGCCGTTCCCATCATATTTGAGTCTTTTGAATGCTTGAATGCCACCAGTTTTATGTATATATATGTATATTAGAAGGTGGGAATGATTCAAAGCAAAGGCTGAAAAATATATTTTTTCAACCATGTACTACGTAAAACAAGCGTTCAAGACGTAGGGTCCGTTTTTGTATAAAAAAAACTTCACGCATGGTTCTTTGTTTGAATCTATTTATACACGAAAGAGCACATCTTAAACTACTTTTCGACATGCGTTCCGCCGTTACTGAGGCACTTGTCGTATCTATTTTGTTTGCGATGTTCAAGTCGACAGAAGGTCCCGCCGACTGTGAGACACGGTCTTTTATCCATTTCCGAATGCGATACGAAGGTCAAACCCTGTAATGTTCATCGGATAATCGTTGATATTAAAATGGTGGCAATTCAATGAGTGTTGGAATGGTTAGGAAAGGGGTAAGGTAGTTCAACGAAGGCCGAACGAATGTGTACGATCAACCAAGAAATGGGCAGCCTTCTGTTGTCATATGAAGATTTAATCGTGAAAGTTGATGAGAAAACTCGTGAGAACCTGCGTTTCACGATGTCCTTACCAATTTCCGAAATTTCGAGAGGACTCGTCATCATTCAAGGGGGAGTTTTTGTCTGTGTCGTTGGCGGCGCCGTTCTTTGAAGATGGAGGAATATATATAGATATAGAGGAATAAACGAACTGGTCTCCAGATGCGGCGGCTAAACAACGGCGGAAATCGTGTCGAAAAATCGGTTAAGGTGTGCTCTTTCATGTTAAAAATAAATTAAAACAAAAATACGTTCCGTGAAGTTTTTTGAACGTAATAACGGTACTTACATTTTGAACGCGTCTCGTATGATTAAAAAAAAGTGACATCGTTAATTGCCACTCGCTTTCTTTGCGGACGCCTTGAATAAAACCGTTGCAGGACCCTGGCGCCCTACGAGTACATATTCTCCCTGACAATGTCTATATAGGGGAATATTTCTATCCGCATCGGCACTTTCATGCTAACCCCTCTTGCGTCATGAGAATTAATGTGCGTAAGCGGGGGCGCTGTGAATTTTTTTTATCGTGTTCTCTCTCTCTCTCGGTAATTAAATTCAGAAAAAAACCACCCTTGGCTCCCATCTGTTCGCGGTGCTTTTTTTTACACCTTGGGAATCCGCTGTCGAGTCTTTCTGCACGACTCTCCAACCGACCGAATTAATTAGGAATGTCCATGTTTTGTTTGCTCGCTAGGCATTTATTTGCTCGAAGGTGCGAATTAAATCACCTCGTTTATTCGCATGATTTCCCCTCGTGAGGTCTTTAACGGTCAAACACTTAAAATGGTGATGAGTTGATTATCTGCAGTCATTTGTTTTGTCTGAATCAATTTGGGATTGAAAATTTTGCATTTCTGCAAAAGCTCGAAATATCGGAATCTTAACGTGTTATGATCACGTTATTCTCAAGCAAGCCCACATCTCAGGAGGGAACCTGTGTGACTCTTTAAGGAAAGCAGTATGAAACAGATTTTCCGTATGAATTAGTGTACCATTTGTTCCTGTGAAAGCCGGGAATGAGATTTCAGACTTGGTTTTTTTATATTATATTCGGACTAGTTATTGTTTATTGTTCAAACACCAGTTGCGGTCCTAAACCTATTGCCATTGAAAACGCCTGCCCATTTATTTTCCTTGCTGTGGACTGATTTTTAAAAGGAGGATGAATTAATCAAAAATGCTTTTCTTTATTTTCACAAAAATAATTGAGTTTGTTCTTTGTACCCGTGTAAGTGAAGGTAAACTTACGCATGCCGGAGATATCGCGTGGTTCTAGGCCATTCTGCATTTGGCAGACTTTTTTGTATTACATTGTATGCGTTGGATGTTTTATTCAACGTATAAAATACCCGATGCTTTCCTTTCGGAATAGATTCTTTATTTTTTTAATGGCATTACTATCTCTGCCATTGTTTTGTTTAAATACCTGGTCGCGCAGGCGCGCCTTGAACTATCTCGATAAAGTCACTTTTGACTTACCTTCAGGTTTTCAAGAGGGTCGAACCTTTGGTTTAATTCGTTTCCCTGCATATGAGGCAGGCGTCAAAAGAAATAATCGATTGTTCACTAAAAAAATAAAAACTAAGGGAATGTATTTTGATATTATAATAAAATATTAGGATGAAGGAATATTAGGATTATTATAAAATATTAGGATGAAAAATATTTGTCGTTAAGGGAATGAAGGGAAGTAAAAAGCTAAAGACTGGTTTGTTGCTATACGGGGTGTATTTAGTGTCGTTTTAGGCGATACTCCAGTCCTTGGATTCATCAAAAATCTACCTTGACTGGTAGACTACAGCTATTGATAATACTTTCTATAATTTATACGCGTTAAGGTACGCTTATAGAAGTCAGACGAGAACTCACTCACCTGTGAAAGAGCTTAGTTGAAAGTAACTAACATAGAAGCGGACTGCTCAATCGAAAAGGCAATGCGCGGATTCCTCGAAGATGATCCGGATGTCTTTTGCTCCCTTTTTAGGCAGCTACAGGGTAAATTCTAAACATTTTGTTTTCAAAATTGGACTAAAATGATGTCATAGTTATGGACAGGACACAGTGGATCGATCATTTAAAACAATGCATTACGTAGAGTAATGCCGAGCTGAGAAAACCATGCAAAAGACCCTTTTCTCTTAATGGAAAAATTAACCACATTACCTCGTCTCTTAAATCGCTCATCTTAGTGTCAACACAAACCTAAACGAGTCGTTAGATCTATGTTAGCAATAATAATTGCCCACAGAATTTTAAGGACGATTATAATTTTTTTTAATTTGCTTTGATTCCATTGAATTGCGCTTCGACCCTTTGCACAATCGCCGAGGTTTTTGGTTCTGTCATTTACCGATTTATTTCTCCCTTATTGCCTTGACATGTCCGATTTGCAGTACGCTTTGCCTGTGGCGTCACGATTGATTCTGTTGGGCAATCGGGTGACGGTGCTCGGGTTTCCCCTGTCAGTGAGAACATTCATGAAACGGTCTGGAAAGACAAAGATAGGAGTGAGTAATCAACAGCCTGAAATTGTAACAAGGTTGTTAAAAAACGTAGGAAACAATGACAGATGTTTGTGCACTGATGAATTGAATTTTACAATTGAATTTTATTTCTAAATTTGTATTTAATTAATGTTACGATACTGAGATGGCTGCACACATGCCTCCGCTAAAGTTCCAGGAAAATTTAAGTTGAAAGAAGGGTTCATGGCATGGAAATGCAATAAACTAGTCACTTAAGCTCATTAATGTTATAATACGCAACACAATCAAAGTAAACTACCAGCATCAGTGAGTCTTATCTCCACCAAAACATTTTTTCCCTTCCATATGTTCGTTGGCATCTTTGATTCCTGCTAGCCTATCGCGTAGAGGTTGGCATTGGACTGTCGATCAACGCTATCTCACGTATTTGTATATTTACGAAGATGTTCTAGCGGATAAACCCCGTGAATGAAATAAACGAAGTAAATTCCGCAAAACAATTTTATTTCCCGGCATAGGTTTCAACTTCCACAGGAGTCATTTTCAAGGTGACTAGTCACGGGACCGCGGAGCCAACGTTTAGGCGAACGTTGAATGGGGGGGGCGTGGGAAGGAGGGGGAAGGGGGAGAAGCATACCTATACTATGGGGCAGAGGGTCATTTTTCACTCGCGTAGGTGGGGGGGGGGGATAAAATAAAAAGGAAAGGGCGAGAGTGGAGGGAAGCGAAAGGGAGAGCGAAGGAGGACGTGCCCTTATCATTCACCTATATGGCTCAGCGATCCCACGTTTTGCCACTGTGATGAAATTACTTCTGTGTAAGTTTGAACCTGGGCCTAGAATCAAAAAGTTTTTGTGATCCTCAATAAGCTCAGTATATCGCAAAATGAAGTGCCACAATTTGACACCTGAAAACATCAAGTTTGTGACATAACCCTTTTTTCATCATTCACTATTCCCTAATTCAGTTCCTTCATAGTTTCAGCATCCATCTCCATGCTGTCCTCTTTTTCAAATCCTCCTTTCTCAGTGAGCATTTACCTTCTTTCACTATTTTTAACATTCCTCTACCCCTCAATATCTGTTCCTTTCTTTTTGGCTTCTTTCTTCGCATTTTCATCAACGACTTCTACTTTTCAACCCTATCTTAGACATAGTTCTTTTTACACGATATCCTGTCACATGGCTCCAAATATCTGCTCCTTCTCATATCTCATAAACGAACTTTCTGAATCATGCAGCGCTAAAAAAATCATGTTGAAGTACGTATTTCATTTACGAGTATTTCACTTGAACTTTATGAGCAAGGATATGCAAGGTTACTTTGCATATCTTATCCTTCCTTACTTTGTTGTTTGTTGATATTTCATTGCATTGCAGGCACAACACACGATCTGCACAAAGCATTTAAGTAACCATTGAACAGTTACACACTTGCCATCCTTAGTAGGTTTCGTAGGTTTTTCACACCCCCTTCATGAGTGGGTGTTTTCCTACCATGATTTTTTTTCTGCTAAGAATAACAGTTTTCTATCCTTACGTTTTTCCCACGAATTAACAAATATATTTCATTCATACATTAAATACACAAGTTCTCAATACCAGACCTCTAGATTTTGTATTATACTTATATAAGTTCATACACATATTTGTAAGTAATATAAAAGTAAATTTATGAAATAATGCCTTTCTATTACATTTGTATCTGACGAGGTGTTAGGTGGATGAAGGGACTATTATAGTCTCAACCTTGCCTCAATAAAGACCATGTATTATTATTATCATTTTATACTTTCTATTTTCCCTCACAACTTCTAAAAAGCCTATTCTCTTTCTTCCTCTTTGCCACTAACGTAATACTTTCCCATGTATGACTACCGTCAACATCCCAGTGCCTCTTAATATTTCATCTGCCCATTTTCCCTGCTTTCTTCGGATTTCACCTATCAACATCCTTTGTCTTCCCACCATATTTAAAGCGTCTTCGTCAGTCTACCTCTCTTTCCAACTTTTTTTCCATTCCAATTCCATTCTTCTTCATACCCAAATCTCAAAGGTCTCTAATCTACGCTCATCCTCTTGCCTCGAAGACCATGTTTTGGATCCGTACAGATCCACGTCCCACATTAAAGTTACCTACTTATCTTTTCTTTGCGCCCTTACTTAGTGACTGTGTCTGTCATAATTTCCATTCTTCTCGAATGTGAATGTTTTTTTCCCCGCCAGTACCATTCCTCTCCTTGTGGCCCTATTTTCTTCTTATGTTATGTTCTTACATTCAATGTGAACCGGCCTTTATTCCCAACTTGAGCTATGACTCCCTTAATATTTCCTCCACACGTACGTTGAAAAGCACCGGCGATGATGGACATTCATATCTCATTCCTTTGCCTAACCCAGGCAATTCCGATTGTTCATCCGTTACTCTTCACTTGCGCCGTTTGATTCATATACAGGCTTCGAATTATTCGCCAATCCCTCCAGTCTATTCCCAAACGCGGCTTTATTTCCATCAGCCCTACTCTCTCGAACCCCTTTTCCTTAGCTGTGAAGCATTATATTCTGTATTCCTTTATCCTATTGTTCTTACTGCTGCGATGGCATCGTGTTCTAAACCCAAACCGATCAAATCGCCGCAGCAGCTGTTCGCGCGATTATGTAACATTTTATTCATGATTCTGAGAACTAAATTTGTTGCATGTGAAATTAAACTATCGAATTTTGAAACTCATCATTTATGTACTTCCGTCGAAGGTTTATTTCTCTGGAAATGTGTGCGTGCTCTCTGGATTTCTAGAATGGGTCATCTTCGAACATGCTTGTGTTGATCTCCGTCCCTAAAGTAACAGATAAGGTGTCAGATAAGAACTTGTATATACTAGTGCAGTATTTCCATGGATACAATCGACTGAAAACGAGGAAAGTGCGTAGTAGATCGTTCACATTTAGGAATGTCCTCTCAGACATTTAAATATTTACTTGAGAAAAGCTTTCAAAGGCGCATAGCTAAATTATGTTGACCGAAAACAATCGGGGGGGCTCCTATGGCAAGTATTTGCCCAGAGAGGGCGACAAAATTCAACAAAAATATTTTCGTCCACTGTTCTAAAGATTTCAGTAGCAGTTTTAAAGTTTCCGAGTCATACAGAACCAACGAGTCATGCCAATTATGTTTATTATATTAATACCTAACTCTGCCTCGTGTGCAACATTTTCCTTATTGTAAAAATGTGCTCCGTGTGATAGAAACTGAAGAGTAAGAAAATGCCTAGCGTGTACTTCTTAAATAAGGATGTTGATGTTGAAACAAATTAATTTGTACTCGATGGAAATCCTGAACGTTACGTATCAAGTGAGATAATTTTACTAATTTTAGATAGAGTTTTAGTAATCAGAAATGACGGGAAGTACTGACATTGTTAAGTGTCAGCCGCTGTTAATGCTTACAAATTGAAGATCAGCAATTAGGCCATTGCTAAAAGTTCAACTAATCGATTTATGAAGATAAAGAGAAATCAAAATTAGAAAATTGCATTTAATGTGTACGTACCTAATATATTTCACAGCATTTATATGGTCAGGGTAATTTGTGGAGCAAATGTAGTTCGGAAATTCATCATTTGAAGTTTCGTCTGTGGGGAATGACAATGTTAACAGATTTTCTTCAAGATATACATTTCAATCGTAAGAACCTTTTGTTGGTGGCTGATTTGGGGTGGTTGGTTGGTGGTTGATTAATTCATTCATTTTGGGAGGTGGGGAATAAGGATTGCTGTCGTTGACCTAGCATCCTT
>LYUA01000618.1:214999-226311 GCA_002093875.1 Calopteryx splendens
GGGGGGGGGGGGGGGGGGGAATGTCGCAATCCCGGTAGGCTCCGCGTCGCCGACGATATCGGAGGCGTTGCGAAACGTGAGAGCGGTGTTTTTTTTTATTTTCGCTATCGTGAGATGTCACGCGCCTTAGGGTACCCCCAGGAATCGATCGCAAATATTAAACCAATTTAAGTGCCCACCTAAGGAAAGTCGACTTAACGACCGGGCCCCTGGAGGCCTCTTTAATCGGTTATGAATTGCCGTTCGCGGTGCGACCTCGTTGGGTTTTTTTCTCTCTCTCTTCTCCGCCTTATCTTCGAACACGGTCCATTAAGGTGTTGCTTTGACGCCTTGTAGAGAGATTTGCATCGAATGGAGTGCATATCAACGACTGCGAATTAAAAACGCTACGCATTTGTTGTTTTATCTTTAAAATATATGAACGGAGGGGGGTGGAACACCTGGAGCGAGTGCGTAATAAACTAAGCTCGGGTGAAACGTGGATTGCTGATCACAAAAACAGGTCTCTACACTTGGAGCAAGTAAGGATTAAAACTCCTTCGATAGGCAAGAATTGATCAAATATATTCACGTTCGTTAATGCATCCATCGGAGGGCATAATGAGTGGCAATGGGATGCTGGAGAGCGTGATAGATGGAAGGATGTTGGGTAGGAGACGAAGAGGGACGGTACTTAGGCATGTTGGAGTGAATGGAGGGAGACAGAAACTATGCGGAATGTTATGTTGAATGATATTTTATTGTGGTATAGGGTGTTACGGTGTTAAAAGTGTGGAAGTTTCAAAGTCTCTATGCTCATCAAAAACCTAGCTTAACCAGTAGACTACCATTAATAAATTTCGTAGAACTTCGTGGGTAATAACATACAAACATACCCTTCACGTCAGGCACGGTCAAGAAAAGATGATATAAGGTTGTGAAAGAAAATTTACTATCCCCCACTTATTTATCCCCTATCCTTGTATACTTGTTTCTCTCTGTCACATTTATATGTGCATTACTACATCGATACTCTTCTAAACGTGAAACCTTTATCATTGCTTGCCTTGAGAGTCTCTTCGACCACATTCACCCATGGCTTTCTCGATCTATCCCTTCCTTTTCCAAACCATTCACTTTTCTCTCACGCATCTGTTTGCCGATTCAACTTTCATCCATTCTCTCAACATGACCAAACCAGCGTCCTGTATCCTGGTTTATCAGCACACTGCGTCCCTAGTGATAGGGCGCGGAAAACGGTGCGCGGGCTATCAACATTCAGAAGGGAAACTAGCTTGTTCAAAAGAGTGGAAATGAGACTAGGGTTTTATTAGGTTTTGTTTAATGTTTGTGGCATTCCGGATTACATTTGCCAAAACTGACCTGTAGAGAGCCGTAACCGTTATCAGGGAATTATACATATGACACAGGTACTGCCTGTAAAGGCTGCCTGCAAACCACGATGACTCAAGAACAATCGAAAATCTCCATGGGATCAATGAATCGATGAGTGATGTCATCATAAACGGAACGGGATTTTTTAGAAAACTAAGGAGTATTAAAACTAACAAATCTCCAGGGCCGGATAGAATCCAATCACGAGTATTAAAAGAGTTGGAACCAAAAATTCCACCCTATCTGGAATATATATTTATTAAGTCATTATCGGA
Organism: Calopteryx splendens; assembly: GCA_002093875.1. Lineage (NCBI taxonomy): Eukaryota > Metazoa > Arthropoda > Insecta > Odonata > Calopterygidae > Calopteryx > Calopteryx splendens. The sequence goes on from LYUA01000618.1 coordinate 216,649, forward strand.
AGGTAAAGTGCCGTAAGACTGGAAAGAGGCCACGTCACTACCATCCACAAGAGCGGAAGCAAACAAGATCTCAGAAATTAGCGACCAATTTCATTAACTTCCCTATCCTGCAAAATTCTTGAGCACAATATTGTGAGTAACGCCATGAGCTTCCTTGATAGTCATAGCTTTTTCACAAAGACGCAGCATGAGTACCGAAGGAATAGATCTTATGAAACACAATTAGGATTATTCATCCACGACATCCTCAGATCAGGAGAATCGAGAAAAGAAGTAGACTCTGTCTTCTTAGATTTATTAATAAGAATTTGATCAAAAATCACACAATAAACTGGTATAAAAACAACGATTATGTGGAATTCGTGAAGAAGTAATGAATTGGGTTCGTGATTTTCTCTTTGAGCGCAAACAGAAAGTGATAATTGATGGGGTTAGTTCCAATTTTGTAGATGTAGCCTCTGGTTTCCTGCAGGTTAGTGTAATCACCCAGCATATTTTTCTCATTTACATCAACTATATTAATTGTATAATTTCTAGCAATGTCACATAATTCGCCGACGATACGGACATCTACAGGTACATGAGTAATAAATCTGACTATTATGTTCTTTCTAGTGATTCCAAAAATAATAATACCTGGTGTGAAGCATGGGGACTATGATTAAATTTGAAAAATTGAACCGTAATGGGATTTACCATTTCACCTTTAGACTCGCTGGGGGGACATAAGGAAAATGGACCAAGTAAAATACTAAGGAGTAACTCTAGCATCAGATCTAACATGAGGAAAACACGTTAGGACCATCTGCGAAGCTGCATTGAAGAAACTGGGATTATAAAACGCGTGGTGGGAAAATATTTAAGGCGCTGTGTTATTTCGTGCTAGTTAGACCTCATCTTGAGTACTTTTCGATAATTTGTGACCCCACGCGGAAGGCACTAACCCTGGAAATAAAAATGGTACAGAGTAAGCTGCCCGTTTCGTGGAGAAATGTTGTGAACGAGTAGAGAGCGTCACACCGTTATTGGATAGTCTTAAACGGTAGCCACTCGAAGCACGAAGATTACATACCTACAAGTCTTAAACTGTTAGAGGGATACAAATCATTCGAGTTTAACACTGAAATCGAGGAAATAATTTCGCCTCCACATTTCATTGGTAGACGAGACCACGACGGGAAGTTGAGAGAGATTGACTGCCGAACAGATTGATGTAAGGAATCCTTTTTCCCTTTTGCACAATTCGTGAGTTTTACAGCAGGAAATATGTGCGGAAGTCTGAGCATCCCGAATGTGAAGGGATGCAAAGCTCTAATGCCAATAAATAATATTTAAGGCTGGTGACCTGCCACAAGCCCTCGCCGCGAATACTATGCGGATGTAAATGCATGGATCTCGTGACATAATTTAGCCTAAAATTAATAATTTAAGGTGAAAATTTGAGGATATGAAGGATATCTGTGATGTAGAGGCATTTATCACGTCCAAAATTATATTGTGATTTGTAGATTAAGTCAACTTATTGGAAAATCAACGTTGATGGTACGAGTTTCATGTTCAGTTAAAAACACGAAAGAGTTTAACGTTAATGTTTTAATCCGCTTTGATTTAAGGTACTTCTATCTGTAAACTGTTAATGTACGAGGATATGATCGTTGTATCGTGAACATTTATTTTTACCAGTGACGATTGCGAATCTTTGGAACACAGACAGTGTTAAGTGCTCCACGCACAAGAATTACTCATAAAACTAGACATTGGGCAGAATGTGTACCTCCCTTGCAAAAGCACTAATCTACCCTCCTCGTAGTAATTTTAAGGTCATTACTTACGCGGGAAATTACGAATGGGTGAGGTAAGCCAGAGATCATCGTGTTTAGCTCATGAAATTACACACCGTCTCACCGCGATTAGTCAGTAACCTCGTAAAGGCTGATCGTTAGGATTTTTTTCATAGACTGGCATCGCCGGTAGTTCTCTAAAGGGCACAAACATGAAACAGGGTAGTTAATGGACGTAAAATCGAGGGATATTAACGTTGCTTACCAATATGATGTCTCGTCGAAATGACGAAAATCATCTTGTTCTCCTCCTCGCACAGATATTTTTTTCAAGTAGGTACTATCAACACTGAATTTTTTGCACTGTTGTGTCATTCCACTGGAAAAGGTTTACGAGGCAACTGAATGGCTTAGGAGCTTTTCTCGGGTCGCATTTATGAATGCCGTAATGGCAGATAGAAGTGAAAAACAAACTGTTTTGTTGCAGTTCTCAACCCCATTTATTCTACTCTTATACGCATTCTTCTTTCCTTCTGCCACAGTTCTTTGCACAGGTACACGTTTTTCCTTGTCCCTGAACGAGAGAAAATTATTTTTTTGCTGCTCGTACAACCGTAAATTTCTGGATTTCTTGATGTGACTGTGAAGGAAATTCGTAGTAATGAATTGGACGGAAAAGAAGGCAAACTAAGTGCTAGGTACGGTAGGGGCAGAGAGAAGGTTGTTTGGAGAAGTTCAACAAAGGCAGGAAAAGTGGATGCAGGAGATATTGTCGATTTTGACAAAGCAAACACTTATGGACGTTGAAAGACACGCAAAAACTGCACTATATTTTATTTGTTCATTACCATGATTTAGATGCTAGGAATACTCATCTTTCCACACTGTATGGCACTGCTTAGAGTCCATACCTTTATTGTGCCTCAAGAAAATGTAATGTGGAATGTATGTGTTTCACTTTCAGTGCACGAGGGATGTTCAACAAAGACTTACTTTAAATATTCATAATTTGTGGCTTCAAACGATCATTTCATCTTCACTATTTTTCAAACTTGTCCTTCCGCATGGTACCCTGAAAGCCACCTCTGGGGCACGGAGTGGTCCCGTGCCAAGCTTTCACTGTCCACTTCGCATGCCTATTACCGAATCGATTAGGAGCTAACAGAAGTTATGCAATGCGGACGAATCGTGGAAATACATTTCAAAAACAGATTTCGATGTAATTCGTCAATCTCCAGTATTTTGTCCACGCCTAATCCTCGCTGAAAATTTACACCTGCGCCTCTCATCATCCGTGCTTTGGTGAAATAAATGTTTTCCTATCGCCAGTCGCCCGCTGCCAACCTATAGGAAGGTGCTTGGCTGGAGCCCAAAGGAAAACCCGAGACTGATTAGGGGGGAGGAGGGATGGGGATCGAGGCCGCGGACCCACCCCGCACGACCCAGTGGCAAACAGAAGAATCGTGCGGCAGTGACAAATTATGAAATTGGCCCATGTGAAAATTGTTGGCTGTGCTTTACGTGCATTTGTGCACATATATTTTGCATTTTTTCGCACAATCACTTGCCGACCACGCCAGAGCAACAACAACGGTGCCAACCAGCACGGCCCTGGTGGAGTGAGTGAGGAGAAAACGAAGGACTATTTGAGTTTTCCAGCGAAAGTGAGACGGTTGGGGGAGGGGAAGAGAGAGAGAGAGAGGAGAATAGAGGGTGGTGCGGTACATAATTGTTTACTCTTGGTCGACTCTCGGCAGCCGTGAGTGAGTGAATCAGTCGAGGACACGGGCGGGAGTAAGAGAGGTGCTCATTGGGAGAGGGCTTAGAGGGGGGTGGGAGGTTAGAGAGATGAGGGTGGGGGCAAGACCAAGGGCGGTGGGCGGTCGAACGGAGAGGGACGCGTACGCTCGCGGAAACACGGTCGCACGAACGCACGCCCTCTCGGTATGTGTGGGAGGGAATGGAAATTCCTCCTGCTACAGTTTATTATTAGTCTTTAAAATACTCTTCGATGATCAACCATGAACAAAACCTCTCGTAGAGGAATAAATGCCGAGGGGGGGGGGGCGGAGGGGGGTGGATCGGATCAGGATGGATGTAGGTAGGTATTCCGAACGCCTTTCCAAGAACCGGCGATAGTTGGCAAGAGGATGGGCGGGCAAGCGTCGATGTCGCAGTGTTGCCGAAGCGCGCGATGGAGTGTGTCGGGTGTGATGGTTCTGAAATCACGTCTGACGGGGCTCGAGGAATGACACTGTATCAGGCTTAGTTTGCGACATTTCCTGATGCTCCAAAATCCATTAGTCGCGACTCACGACTGTATTGTCTCCATTCAAAGCTTTGCTTGACTCGGTGGTCATGATCGGAAGGTGTGAGCGTGATTAATGAATTTGAAAGTGGAAAATGTCAAGTTGAATTTATTTCCTAAACATTCCGAGAAGGATCTTACCTAAAAGCGAACGTTTTAATACGCAAATGATCCCAAGAGATTTGCAGTAGATGGATCTTAATGGATTCGCTATTTATTGGTGGTGGTATAAGACACCATTTGCTAACACTGCCCTCTGGAACAACTTAGACGAATAAGCCTAATCGAAATAATTCTATCATTCTATATTTTGTCTATATATTCTACAAAATCGATTTTTTCGAAAAAAATACACCGTAATAATCAACCCGTAAGGTTGCATGCTAGAAAGGCTAAGCATGGCTTGAGGAATTCACAGCAGTAGCAGAATAGGCTGGCCCAGTTCCTTTCCACGTCCCGTGTGCGATTTCCTAGGATAACTATGCCCAGAAGTTCGCACAGCTTGGGTGAATTTATGGATTCCCAGGAATACTGAAGAGCCCCCTGGATTTAAACCCGGGACCTAGGTCCGAAGCCTGGACCATCACACCTCCTGAAGAGGCGAAATTATGCATAGATTAACTATGCAGGCTTGCAGCAGCAGCCGATCATATCCACCGCCCCATGGAAACTTTTCGCCAATACCTCCAGATTGATTTTTATAGTCGAGGGTAGAGTTAATTCACATCTAGATATTATCCTGCTAGCCGCCGCGAGGGTGTGTGGCCGGGGGTGTTAGGTCACCAGCCATTAATGACATGGATTGTTATTGGTATCCCGCATCCTTTGAAGCTCCGGATGCTCAAATCGCCGCACGTTATTAACATACCATAAGTGTTTCATACTGCTATAGTCGCTAATTGACATAGGGAAAAAAGATTCCCTATGTCTGTCCGTTCGGCAGTCAATCTCTCTCAACTTCCCATCATGGTCTCATCTACCAATGTAACGAGGAGGTGAAATTATTCTTTCTCTTAAGTATTAATGTCATGCGATTTGTATCTGTCTAATAGTTTGTCGTGCATGGTATCTTCGTGCTTCCAGTGACTCCCAACCAAGGCTATCCAATAATGATATGATGCTCTCTGTTCACTCATCTTCACAAAACGGGAAGCTTTCTTCTTTATCCTATTCAATCCCAAGATTAGTTTCTTCTACGCAGGATCCCAAATACTCGAAGCATACTCAAGATGAGGTCCAACCAGCGCGAAAGAAAATCTCCAATTCACTTTTTTGTTAGAATATTTTCTCTCTGTTCGTTAGGTGAACCCAAGTTTCTTCAATGCATCTCCACAGATGACCCTAACCTGGTTACTTCCAGTTAGGTATGACGTTAGAGTAACTCCTAGGTATTTCACTTGGTCTGATATTCATGTATCCACCCATACGAGTCTATAGGTGTATGGGTTTCTTTTCCTAAGAATTCATCACTGCATACATTTTCATTCTCCACTCACACATCAGAGCAGTGTTCCTTTCCCTGCGCTTTCTGCAGTTTTTCACCGAGTTGGGGTGCCCAGGAAATCATGTCACTTGGATTTCAGATGGGGTTGCCCAGATGTGTGTCATCCTGATTTTATCGAGACCCACCGGTGGGGTCGGTAGCTTATCACTCTCTAATTCCACCGGGGCAATAATCGGGCGACGAGTGGAACATGCTACAATGACACATACGACAGAGGTCTTCCTACCAATAGAACAATTGCCGACGAGTAGTGCTTGACACTGCTGCATGCTACGCGTTGACAATTGTCGAAAGCTGTCGCCAGTTATCTGCGGGAGGGGATGGTGAATCGGTTCTACATGTAGCATATGCGACTCGAAGTCGACGCGATTGTCGGCCGTCGCTCAATTTACTTATGTGCCACGACTTCATGACACACGCAACAATGTTGGTGAGAGTGCTACGCCTTGTCGGTATGTGACACCTCGAGGTAACTGTTGCCTCACCCAATGAATGAGCCACCACGTCCATTATTTTCTGTTTCAACCGCTAATTTTGGGGTATCCACGACAAAAAAATAACTATCGAATTAGTCTTCGTCAGCGGTTTTAAACGTTCGGCTCGGAAAATATATTTTTTTTCTACGCTGTAACTTGGTAGCACAAAATGCCACGGGTTCGAGTCCCGCCTCGGTCAAAAATGAAAATCAAACAGTAAATGTTTTTTACCTCCTTATGTCGTTGACGTTGAGATGTGATACAACTGTGCTGGGTCGGAGGTCACAAATACAAATTACTGCAATCATCAGAACAAGTGCCGCTGGCAATGCTTCCATTGGCAGTCACTCAGTGGCGGTAAGAGTTCAAAGTGAATGACTCAATAGCTGTATGTCGTTAGTGATCAGTCCTTGATGTTAAACCGATATATAAAAATCATTATATTGCAATTAAGGATTAATGGAAGGTGCTATTTCTTTGTTGGCTGGCTCTCAAATATAAACGATGGCTATAGGCAATACATAATGTAACTGCCGCAGATGGAAATTAAAAAAAGGCAAAGAAATAATTGCCAAATCAGCACACTATTCCATAGCCGGAAAGCAATAACCTCGGCAGCCCTTAGGAACTAGCTTTCTCTCCTGATTTTTCAAAACTGAGGAGTGACTCGCATCGTGCGGTCGTGATAATCTGAAAATCATGCGAAATTGTAATAACCGTAAAAGGGACATTCGCCGCACCATATTTGTTCAAGAGTCATTTAATTCCCCTCATCGTATCAATCGGAAATGCCAGGAAAATATTGTCTTCTAAACATTTATTCTCTTTCGAATTTAAATGCCAACGTGCCGATGTTTTACTTCAGCTCTATCAATCTGGTACATCACGATTAAAAACGCAAGGAACATTTTGAATTGAAATTTTTTTAAATATTTGTAGTGTATGCATTCGTCCAAGGTTTCCTGTGTGAATGAAATATAGTATTTATGTACCTACCCTAAAGGTTAACTCAAACACAAGCAAGAGCTTTATCATTTAACTTTTTTATCGAAAACGGCTCTAGGGATTTTCATGAAAACTAATAGTTTTTTTTTGTAATTCCTTGAGGTAGGTCTCATCTTTGGGAAGAAAATAATTAGGAGAATGGAATCGGGGTGCCGGAGAGCAGTAACTTGCATAAAATTACGGTTATTTCATGTAAATACAGTGGAGGTTGTCAATGGCGACCACTGGCGGTTCCTAGAAAAAGTGGTTGTCTAGACAGGCGGTCGGTCGCCCAAGGCGGGGGTACACAGATCGGGCGAACTTTAGGCTTGAAGAACCGTGTTCTACAAAATATCTGTACATAAATTTGGAAGCTATTTCGCATGAAAGACGAAGATTATCAATGGAGTCATTAAATTAAACAATTACATATACTTATTTTTATATATGCCCAAATATAAGATCAAAAATAAGTTCTTCGCATGAACCCTAATGAATGCATTAGTGATTCGAGAAATTACTTCCTCAAAAAATTTAAATTATGAAATGGTATTGGTTAATGTTATTGTCATAGCGTCCGAACTATTACGTTTTTTATCTTAATCTCTTCACAGAAAATTCTTTTTCACTTTCCTAATCACAGAGCAATTCGTCCTTGTTTCAAAATGTTCAATCAAAATTTGTGTGTTCTCACCCCTGTGATTTGCAGCAAGCTTTTGTGTCCAACCGGTTTCACTGTCTATTATTACGATTATTTTTTTTCCTCAAGACGTAAAAATTCTGTTTTTCTATTTGATTCGATGGAAAGGATTGACAATAAATAAAATTTTAAGAATGTGTACAATTACTACAGAAACACCAATCCCGTGAACACTACAGAGATAGAAACACAATGGCCGAAATACCTTATGAACTTATTGACCACGCTCAGCTTTTTCCATGCACCGTTATTTCTCTATTCCTCTCGAGTAAGTGGTAAACAATCATTCGTGAAAAAGAGAAGAAATGATTTGTGGGCCATGAGCAACCACTATTTTCCTAAAAATTGCACCTCTCGTATTTTCGACTTCTGTAAGCTCAATCCTATCCGGCGCTGCTCAGGTAACATTTCAATTTTCGCTTTTGCCTGCAGTTTCATTCTCACCCTTCTCCGTCCCAGGCAGAACCTTCTCATGATCTCATAATTCAAAGATGTTACGCCGGAGTTGACCTCATGACGCAATCATTAGTTCTACGGAGATGATTCCGATCTTGTATCTGAATGGAGAATACTGCTGGATGATATTTATTTTCCCGTGAGAACATTCAAGACTGAACACCTTGAATTATAGCAGCGGACCGATCCGAAAAGTTGATTTTCAGTCAGTGGCACATCACGTTCATCCATACGTAAACAAGCGTTTGATTTTCTGAAGTCGGAAGAATTGTCCCGTTCGGGTCGGATCAGTGTACGCAGTAGCCATGGCATGCAGCCATCGTTGGGGTACACATTTCGCCTGGCCGCCTAAGATATATTTTGAATGAAGGGGTACAATTTTTCCTGGTCACGTTCACGTTGGCAGGTGGTCGTAAATGGAGGTTCAGTTAACGTTGGGTATTATGGAGAATTAATCTGTGCCCGTAAAAAGTGGACGTTAAAGAAAGTCAAGACAGGTTCCACCGTGTAGTACATTTTTAATGCTACAAAACGAGTAAATCTTGTGAATTTCAACTTGAAAATGGACCTAAGGATTTCGATGAAATTGAGTTTAACCATCGTCCTCGATTGCTCGAGTTCGATTTAATAAGCTCTCGACTTCGTGTAAACTCATTGAAAGGGGATACTAGAATTCACTAAAAGAATCATCACGTTTCGTTTTTGTTAAATACATACCTAAATGTCGTAGGTTGGTTGCAGGATTGAGCAGTACCTATTGTAAAATTTAGAAGTGCTTATTTGGCCAAGAGGATTTTGATAAAATGGGGTGAATCTACCATTTAGGGTGTGAGAAAGTAGTATAGATTAGTCTCGACTTTGGAAAAAGACAATGAAGAGGGGGGGTGGTAGTTAAAATTCACTAAAATACCTAATAGTTACCTTTTGATTTGTTATTAACCAAATAAATCGACTTGATTGTTTGAGTTTTTCTTGGTCACTAAAATTGATTGCGTGGTTTTTGTTTTATGCTCTAAAAAGTGGAAACTTTTGTTTTAAAAGGTATGAAATTAAACTGATCACTCGTCTTTGTTTCTCAGTTGGTTCTTATATCACCTCTCATTCGTCCACTTATATTAGGTATTTATTTAGATGGTGTTGCATTATTGTATTATCTTGTTCGGAAATGGAATATGTAAGGTAAAAAACTTTTTTTACGGTAAATTTAACTCTTATCTCCCTATAACGGACAAAATTTAGTCATCCAGCTACTATAATAAATATGCGTGCACGGACGTGCATGCGCAGCAGAAATTTAGGAAAAAGCAGCGAGACACTTTGGAGAAATAAATTATGATCCGGAGAGAGGTTATATTTGCAAAAGGTGATTTTTTTCTTATTTTAATGTTACATACCTTTGAATATTTCACATGCCGTTGGGCTTAGTACTGGGTGATCTCTACCCTCACCTACCA
>LYUA01000618.1:318609-333290 GCA_002093875.1 Calopteryx splendens
ATCACAGTAATCAACCTGAAGGTTGGTTTGGTAGGTGAGGGTAGAGCTCATCCAATACTAAGCTCAACAGTGTGTGAAATTCATTCATCAGGGTGAGGGGGGGCAGTTCCTTTCCCTGTGTCATCTGTGATTTCTCAGGATGACCTGGTACCCGAAAAATCACCTGGCTTGGGTGAAGCTGAGGGTACTTAGAGGTGTAACCTGGAATCGAACCCAGGCCCTCCTGTCAGTAGCTCAGCTCTTTACCCAACAGACTACTGTTCCCCTCCTTGCAAAATAAGAGATTTAAAAGTTTTGCTTAAAGTGATCCTGGTTTCCTGTGAAGGAAGATAGACCCAATATTTTATAACACGAACCGAGGCAGACATGGTTTTTTTGGAAATATTACATATTCATTTTAAAAGTGAACTTGCTAATTTTCCACATGTTGGATTCCTAATCTGTAAAATCTGAATTGAACATCAAAGTATGTACTGATATTGAAAATGTATGGAAATCTGATGACGATGGTGAGGAGTGTCAGGCTGCACTTAATCTTTTTTTGTCAATTTGGGGAAAATAAATATCATATTTTTCAATCGTATAATGTATTTTCCATCCAATTAGGGCTGTGATGTGATTTGGAAGGGGAGAGAGTAGGGGAGGGAAAGACAAAAGAGTGATCACTCCTCCCCTGAAAAAGAGCTTTGAAATATTTGGAAATTTCCCAGACACCATTATTCTTTAAAAGGCCTTAGGTGGCCTACAAGGTTGTGAACTTTCCCGACTAACCCTAGTAGGTAGGCAGTCCTCATTTTGTTTGTCACATGTATTTATGATTACTACCTCTGTGTCAACTAACTTGCAGATGTGGGCCTTATAAATGAAGAAATCTTATGCAACAAACTCTTTGTTAATGCTATAAATGAACCTTCCATTAGAAGTTCACCAGAGAAAATTATAGTGTATGTAGATTTATTCTCACTACTTAATTCTGACACAGAAATAAACATGCTAGACCCATTGGCAACTTAAAATAAATTAAGTTCAGTTATTATTAGCTTCATGGTTTGAAAATATTTTCCAATATAACCTGATATAAGAGCTTAACTTGAACTCACATAAAAATCACTTGAACTAGTCTTTCATGCTATGTCAATCTGGAAAATCATCTTATTTTTATTATCATATACCTGTCCAAGACCAAAAATTCATTGTAAACCAAAAGCCATAGCATGCCCATCATTTGTAGTGGCATTCTGTTTTTGATTAAATGTTTTATTGTTAGGAATTCACTTGTCACTTATGACAGTTGAGCAATATGATCATTATAATTATGGAAAAAAAGTCATGTCCGAATGAAAGCAATCCCTAAGCATGAGCGTGCTGATAATTTTGGTTTATTCTGTAATTTTAGATTTTTTTCATGCAATTTCTGTGCCTATACAGGCATTAAAATTGAGTAACAAGATTTTTCAAGCTTAAATTAAGATATTTATTAAATGTGAGTTCCTAGTCAATAAGTGTGAAGTACCATAAGTCAAGAAATAGTAGTGCAAAATAAAATATCCATAAAAAGAGGGCCAATGTATCAAATTTAAACAGAAAGTATTGGAGTTAATCATAGGTAGTTAGTAGATTTTTGAGATTGAATTATATGTTATATTTTGATACAGCATCAGTTTTTTAGTTCAAGCTACACTACAGGTTTCAAGAAGGTTATTATTCAGCCTGATTGTTATCTATTATCTAATTTAACATTTACAGTGGAAATTGAGGAAAAAATGTGTTTAGTTAACTGTCTGATTCATCTCAGTGCATCATGTACTAAGTGTTAATAACTTTTCCCAATGCATGCATGAATACACAGAAAAGTGACTTTAAAGTTAAAACCAAACATATCAGGAAAATAATAGTACAAATGGATATCCAAGCAAGTGTAAGGTGTAGTGAAAATTTAGGTGTAGATGGTTATGAAATATTGGAGAGCAAATGAAAAGTGTATTTCCAGAAGTGGTTCATCCATTGGGTATATGCGAAATGATTGCTTATTGTCATGTCAGCAAAGCCACTGCTGCTTGGCCTGCAGTTAATTAGAGAGTAACACATAATTAATCACATGTAATACTTTAAGGGCCCAAAGATATTGTTAGCACGACTTTTCAAATGATTCTTGAATAGTGTTTTACCACATTGTCTGCATTCTCCAGTCCTCCTGGTAGTATCTGTGCATCTTGATATGTCTGAAATTTTGTGGTCTCCATTTCTGTGGTGCCTTTGGTTCTTACTTCTAGAAGTGGTTTGGATGATGTGGTCACATCAGATATTTCCTGAGCCACCTTATCCATGTGATATAAAGACTTTGGAGGCCTGAGTTGGCTAGATGTATTGTTAAGAGCATAGGGTAATGTCTCCAAAAGTGAAGTTCCCTGGGACCTTGGTAAGTTTTCCAATCTGTTTGACTTATTTGTTTGATTTTCCTCAGTTACCACTGTAGTTTTCTTGCCTGTGGTTGGCTTGTTTATTACTGCTGGTTTATTGGTGGCGGTTGGTTTTTGTGTGGTGGTGTGTTTGGTTGTAGTGGTTGGTTTGGTTGTAGTTGTTGGTTTGGTTGTAGTTGTTGGTTTTGCTGTAGTGGTTGGTTTGGTTGTAGTTGTTGGTTTAGTTGTAGTTGTTGGTTTTGCTGTAGTGGTTTGTTTTGCTGTAGTGGTTGGTTTTGCTGTAGTTGTTGGTTTGGTTGTAGTTGTTGGTTTGGTTGTAGTTGTTGGTTTGGTTGTAGTTGTTGGTTTGGTTGTAGTTGGTGGTTTGGTTGTAGTGGTTGGTTTTGCTGTAGTGGTTGGTTTTTTTGTGGTGGTTGGTTTTGCTGTAGTGGTTGGTTTTTTTGTGGTGGTTGGTTTTGTGGTAGTAGTTGGTTTTGTTGTGGTGATTGGTTTCGTTGTGGTTGTTGGTTTTGCTGTGGTGATTGGTTTTGTTGTGGTTGTTGGTTTTGCTGTGGTGATTGGCTTTGTTGTAGTAGCGTATTGCGATGTAGTTGAATGTTTTCCAACAGGGGTAGCTGCTTCTGATTTAATCTGTGGTGGAGCCATTTTTGGTTTTAATGTAGGGGTTGTTCTTGAAGCTATTTCTTCTGTGGATGTAGCCAGCCAATTCAAGTACTGAATTGTTATTATTTTCGGTGATGTTGCTGTTATTGGTCTCTGTGTTGTAAAGTCTATAATATTCTTGGTAACAGTCTGAGTGTTTGGAGTGGTAACAAGTGATTCAACTGATAATTGAGTTTTTTTGTTCGATGAATTATGATATTTAATTGTTGCTATTATTGGTGTATTCTCTGCACTTGGTTGGATAATTGTTGATAATTTTGGTGTGACTGATGTAACTGAGATTGAATTGGGCTTTTGTGTTGATAAATTAGGCATTACAGACTTACTTTTGGGTGTGACTGTGAGTTTTGATGCTGGCAATGTCATGTAAGTGATTGTTGGATTGTTTTTTAAAGGTGCAGCAGTAGTGACCTTTGGCTGTAATGTAGTTTTAGGTGTTGTGACAGATGTCTTAGAAACATTGAAACTTGAGGGTAATTTTGAAAACTCTGTTGGCAAGACTGCTTTGGGCATTGGCTTCTGTGATGTGTATATTCCCAATTTGGATACATTTGCGTGTGAGTCAAATGGAATTTTTACTTCTGATTCAGAAGCATGCTTGGTGTATGAGTTGTTGAATGCTTGCCGGTCCACCTTTTCTGTCTTTATAGGACTAAGTACCGTTGATGCCCTTTCGGGCCTTCTTGTTGTGGTTGTTGATGGTAATATTCTCTCGGGAACAGTGGTGGTGCTGATTCTTCTCCTTCCTCCATCAATTTCATTCGACTCTTCTATTTCCTTCTCCACTTTCTGCCTGGATGTCCTTCTTGTAGAAGATGAAATTTCCTCTTCTTGGTGCAGTATGTTGTTCCTCACAAATGGATTTTTTTCTGTGGTTGTCGTGGTAGTGTAGTGCACAAAGACAGGTGTCTTTTCAGCTTGGGATTTGGTTTCATAGGCTTTTGTTTCGGTCACTAGTTGGATTGGTGCCACAAACATTGGTGTTGTGGCCTTGAATGGCTCAACCTTAGGGGTGGTGCTGCTCATTGTTCCTTTTGGTGCAATGGTGAGCCTTTTGCTGAACCGAGGCTGGTAAGGTTGTGGCTCAGTTGGGGGCAGTGGTGTGGCCCTTGACGGACGAGTCACGTTCTGAGGCTGCTCCCTCGGGGTAGTAGGATAGGGAGTTACTGTTGTTGTAGTTGTAGGCACAGAGGTGGTGGTGGCAATGTGGGATGCACGAGTGTACACCTCTAATGAAGCCCTTGGACCTGATGTTGAAGTCGATTGACTCAAGGAATCAAAGAGTTTCTGCAGAGGAATGACTTCATCAGGAAAGAGTGTCGATATTGTAGGAACTTTGGTGAGGGCTTGAGGAGTCACTGTGTATACCTTAGGTATGACTGTAAACACCTCAGGCGTGATACTGGCCAGCAGGGGTGAGAGGGTGAATATTTTTGGTTTTGACGTAACCAAGTTGGCATGGTGAATAATCGGTTTTGGTGTAGGAGTGAAGTCTATCACTCTGTGAGTAGTTGGTTTGGAATTGGGTTTGTAAACAGGTTGATATACTTTGGGTGTTGGCAATGCTCTAGGTTTGGGAGACTGTTTTGAAGGTGGAGTGGAGAAGGTAATTGCTCTTTGGGTGGGATCTTCTTTAGGTGTAGAGGTTGATAATATGGAGTTCGGAGTGGTAGACCTTGGTGGAGGTGTGAAGTCAATGACAGAGAATGATGTTGGCCGTTTTTTTTCTGCTTTTGGGTCATAAGTGGTTGGCTTTGGATCAGGAGTCAAGGATTCAGGATTAACAGTGGTTGTTGATCCTCGTGGAGGGCGATTGAAGGATTTGCTTTGGGGAACAAAGGGCTTTCTGGTAGAGAAGAGGGGACCATGGTTTTTTGTGGTTGAATCCCCTTTGGGGCCACGGTTGACTGTTGCATGTTGCTCTTCAGGCTTGGGAGACTTCTCTTCTTTGGCTGGTGTTGATTGTGTAGGATCCAGGAGGGCAGAGGCCTTTAGAGGAGAGTGTTGTGGGTTGCCACCTGGTTTCTGCTTCCCAGCAGTGACCTGAAAATTGGTTTTAGGGCAGGGGGATGCAAAAGGTAATTTTCTCACCCTGATATTAATGCACTATTTATCTTTTCATTGCTCCATTCATTAATTATTTTATATTTGCAGTAATGTTGGATACAATTTTATATGCCATTGATTTTGTAACATTAGAAAAAGACTAACCTATCTCTTTAATATTATTTCTTTAAAACTATCCAAAGTGTAGGTTATTAAAATGTTTTGGATTCGACTTTTTGGTAATTGAATGAGTAATTTCTTTGGTGTCTCATTTTATGGAAAATTATTGCTTGTTCATCTGTCCCAAATAGTGGTTTATAGAAATAGATAAGAATGGTAAAATAGGAAAGAAATGTGATTATAATTGAATTTTTGAGAATGAGTGGAGCTTGAGCTTTTTTCTTTTGGTAACATGATTAATGTAAAATTCAATTTTTAATCTTAAACCAAAAGAAGTAAATACCTTGGTGAACCTATATAATACATACAGTTAATGTACTAACTTTAATGTAGGATGAATTCATTTTTATGTTTCTAGATCCTACCAAATGTAAGTTTCAAGAAATATTACAACCTAAATGAATATGTAGATAAGGGTAGTTTAAAATTTAATTTATGAATTGCATAACTTTCTACATCATGACCAAGTATTTCATTACAATGATCTTTTTCCTCTAAAAATGAGGGATAGAATCACAAACATATTCCTAATTTTTCAATGAAAAGTGAATATCCAAGCCTTGTTGAAGATTTTGTCAAGCAGAAGTGCATAACTCAAGCTATTCCATATAAGTAAATTATGAACAATTTAATGGTCCTTAAGAAATACCTTTTGGAGGGTGACTAGGTATATTTATTGAAAGCACTATTTTCTCTTGAAAAATTTCTTTGTAAATGTCTAATACTTTTAAGGAAACTTTGAAGTATGATATCAAGTCTTTATTGGAAATGGGTATCACTTCGGTGAAGGAAGTAGCCACATAATCAATGACAAAGGCAGCAGAAGAAATGGAGCACCGAGCTAAGACTCAATGCCTTATAATGCAATGCATGGTGAAGCATGGCATGTGATGAAGTGAGGAGGGATAAGAAATTTAACCCATGATCTTATATGCACTATACATTATCATCCACTTCTTAAAGTGAAGGCTTCTGCAGTTTTTAAACATCAATTTTACCTTTATATAAGTCATTTTACATACTACCCATCGTTTATAGACTCAATGTTTTAATATCTTTTTTGAAACCTCTTCTAAAGACAGTGTTAGTGAGAGGAATAAAAGAAGTACTTTTTATGGTTTTCGAAGATGAATAGCATACAGCAATTCCCAAAAATGTTGAGCATAAAAATTTCATACCATTTCATCCTAGGCTGCAGGCATTTTTAGGCAGATAGGTAATATTATTTTCATAGTTTTAAATCAAAGCATGGTAATTTTTTTGACACCATGAGATTAAAAATGCTCCCATGAATACTGAACTAAAGCTTGAAGGTCAAATGTATAAAAATTTATTTAATCCTCCCAATCAAATTTTAAATACCTGTAGCTGAGGTTTTATTTTGTTTTCATTGCCCTTTGGTCTTTCAATTTTAGGTGTACACAATATTTACTATCCAATGCATGGTGATGATATAAAAGAAATATCATGGTGGCAATGATGCATTGAATTAATAATAATTGGATTTTTCATTCATTATCTACAAGATCATCCTAATCATTGATCAGCAAAATGGCAAATTTACTGCAGGGATAGCAACTCTTTTCATTGTCACTTGGAATGTTGTTTCATCATTCTTATCCAAATGCAATTCCAGTAACCAAAATTTTCTCCATAATGTATATGATCATATTTATCCACATTGCATTTTTACCATACATCCATGTAATCATATTGACAATGTCCTCAACATTGAACATATCTTTCATATTGTCAATATTGTTACATTTATGGTAATTCAACATTTGATGAGTGGGTTTCCATTGATCTAGTCAAAATGAAACAATATTAACATGTAATTAGGCACTGGGGATGATATTTTTGTTTAGTCCTACCCAAAGATTCATCCTTGTATTTGATTCTCCATGCCTATTCCTTGTGGCTAGTGGAAATTTCAAATTAATTGCTCAGTCTTGTTTGATCAGACTTTGGAAAACTAACCAGCATTAGTGAAAAACATCACTAGAAAGTAGAGAAAACTAAAGCACAAGTATGACTATTAAACTATAGACCTATACCCCTCATTTAAAATGCATTCATCTTTGATTGCAGAGCTGAAGAGCAATTCTGTTGATCCAAATGACTGAATTATCAATATCTGAAGCACATCATCATGGAATCAGGGATAGTAGAATGAGATTGAGGTAAGATAAACTATTTTCCTATCTTCACCTTCTGTCTCCATGTTTCCACTAGCATACTATTTTGTCTCTTTCTCTCTTCTCCTCACCATTGACCCATCTTGGCCTATAAATAATTTTTGTCTTTAAATTGTTGTGAATGAAATTTGTATCTTTCAATCCAACTTTTGTTGACAAGAATCCTGGAATTAATTATTGTATTTGTTTGTGCATGCCATAATGGGGAATGATTTTGAAGCTGACAGCAGCAGTGCTGTTTTACATATAAATGCATAATGTATTTACCACTACGATGAAAATGTGACTTTACTTACAATGGTTCAAAGAGAAGATTTTCAGGAGAAGTTGTTTGCACAACTGACAGTCTTCCCATTAAAATGTGATATCAATTCAGTGAAAAAAGAAAGTTCATCTAACCATGCATGCAAATTTGATGATATTGACCTTGGAAAGCATATTTACAGTAGGATATGATTGTATGATGACCTTAAGCAGCCTTTTGAGTGAATATAATATTTTGAGGAAGACTACCGTTTGGGCTCAAGTTTCACCATGCCATGTATTTTTTTTAATCACACAGAAAAAGAAAATTTGTTAAAATAATGTTTATGAATGATTGCATTAACTTAAGTTAGGTAGGGACTTTATTTCCAAGGTATGCAAAAGGTAATTTTTCTATCTGATTGCTCAAATCTACTTCACCATTCCAAACATTATTAGTCTTAGCATTGATATTGATGAGTGTAGCATATGATTATGATATTCAGGATGGTAGCAAATTCAAAAGTATTTAACCATAAATGAAGCATTATTCAACCAATGATTTACCCTTGCCTACTTTAGCTGAAAGCTATTAGTAGTTGGACAGTAAGTTATAGAGGAGCATTTTCACTGAATATACTAGCAGATAATTCATATATATTGAAAACTTGATAAAAAGAAAGTCCTGTGAATTTTACATCCTCTCAATCTTTTAGTTCTCTCTTATGAGATTTCACACAAAGGAGTTCTTGAATTTCATAATTTTAGCTTAATTAATATCCGGACAACTGTTGAGTTTTCAGATTACAACTTCTAAGGAATCAGCAATTCCCAAGGAGATAATTATCTTTAAACTAATCCACTAGATGCTAGTCTCCTTATCTTAAGCTTTGGATGTGGATACATTTAAATAAATACAAGTAATGCAATTCAGATGAGTTATGAAATTGATTTTGTGCCTTTCTGGGAATTTTTAGGATCAATTAAAATATGTGGAACATTACAGAAAGTCTTGGTATAGAGGAATTAAAGGTTTTCTTTGGAATAAAGTTTAGATATAGGTACTCACTGAAGGGTGCTGTTGCAAAGCAGCTCCAAGTGGCAGGGTGGCCTCTACCTGCAAAGGGAAGGGGCTTTTATATAATAATGAAAAAAATGGTGGAAAAACTCGGAAAGGATTGCAATAATAGAAGTTAATGTATGAACATATATTGGAGGGTATCAAGATGCAGATATGAAGAAGAATAGAGAAAATAAATTTGACAGAGAGAATGACTAATGATACGATTTTAAACCTTGTGGGGAAGGAGAGGAAGTTGCTGGGTGAAATTGGAAGAGGGCAGAAAAAAATTGGTTGAGGATATGGTAAGAGGTAGTGAGATGCTAAAAGACAATTATAAAAGGTATTATGTGAAGTTGGCATAAAGGAGGAAGGAAGAGAATTAGATTTTTGGATGGCATATAGGCAGTAAGGAAGTATGATGAACTGAAGAAGGTAATAATGATGGTCAAACAAAAGACAAATTACGTGATACATGATGTGTAGAAATAGTTCATAGGGAATTTCCAAAACCTAGCTTTAATGGGGTCATTCAGTCTGATGCAAAATCTCAATTTTATATGCAAGTTCAGTAAATGGATACAAAAAACGATTTTCGGAAAAAGAAACTTTTGTTTCCTGCTGCCATCTGTTAACTTGTAAAATAAAAATGAAAATACCCAAAAGTTGCAGACCACTCTGCTATAGTTGCTATGACATCAGGTTTGCCTCAGCCTATGAATCGTTCTTATGGGATTTAATAAATTATTTTAAGAGAATTACAAAATGGGATATTTATAGAAAAGTAACATTACATGGCTTGATGGTTTCTTCATAAGGGGATGAGAATTTCAGTTCTTTTCTTGAGTACTTCACTCAGTTAATTAACTTGAGATGTGTTTTTTTAAATTGTATGAAACAGCAAACCTGAATGATAGTTATCTTTAATAATACAAGATAAAAGTTTCATTATGGTATGTGTATTAATTACTAAGAAATCATGTGTTGGATAAATTTGAAATTTTTATGGATTTTTTAAGAATTAAAGTGAGAACAGTTTACCATGAATAGTTCGTCATTAGGATGATCATTTTTGGAAATAAATAATGCTGAAATAAATGATTTTTCAAAACCTTGGGCCTTTATTACATACATTTTTGTGAAAGATTTTGTTAATTGATTAACAGGTTTTCTTTACTATGACGTCGGCTATGAGAGATCTGCATGCATAATTTCTTTATAGTGATGTTTCTTTTCTAAATATTGCATAAGCTGTATTTCAATTTAGAGATTTAATTGAAAATAGTTTTGGTGAAATATTTATTTGATTTTGCACCTTTATAAACAAGCATTGATACCGTTCTAAGACAGATAATGTAGTTTTTTATTTTGTCCAATTGACCCATTTAAAATTTTAAAAGATTCATTTTCCAAAGCTGTGTTTGATATTTCCAAAAAAGACAAGATCCCTATCAAGTACAATTCATGACAGAGGGCCATTCATATGCACTGAAGAAGAATGTTATTATGTAGGTTAGGAGTTATTATATAGGGTAGGGATGAAAGAAGAAAATAAAATAGAAAGTTATGAAAACGAATGAAAAAATGATAGGCATGGTGGTTGAAGGAAAAGGTTTTTGGGAGAATTTTGAAGAAGACAGAAAAAGTGGATGCAGGAGGTATTGAAATACAATGGAAGGTTGAAGACCTTAAATAGAGGGGAGGATGTTGGGCAAGTGAGGTAGGGGGAGATATAAAGTCAGTATATTAGAATGAAGGGAGATGTAGGTGGAATGATGAAAGAGTTTATTGTCATTTCTGGTTTTAATGTATTTAGTGATGTTTCAGACTAGGCTTAGAAGCGTCGCTGTGTATAACCCCTAGGTTCATCAAAAACATACCTCTACTACTGTTGATAATTTCACTTTTCGTGCAGCTGAATCTATATCTAACAATTAAAGCTGTACCATTTAAGAACTTAGCAATGGAATTGTAATGATTCGCTGGCCTAGTAAATGTGTGCAACATATCTGTAATCATGTATTATTACTATCCTATTTAAATCTACACTTGAAATGGATGTTGATATTTCTCAATTTTGTTTCCCTATTACACCTCTCCTTATTGCAATTTTTGTTTTCTTCTTAATGGATTTTATTGAAGTAAGATCTAGGATGCCGAAGTACCTAAATATGATTGGTGTGCAACCAGTTTGAATCTCTTTGCAATCTCATTTGAAACTCCAGAAATTTAAGCTAATCCATATTATAACTTCTGTGCACTCCGTAGCTCCACAATCTATTCTATTTGAGGCTGATCAGACTAAGAACCTTCTTTTAAACTCCTTTACAGCCTCTATTCCTTTGCTGCTGATGTGCATAAACTAATTATGATGCGGTTAACGACTGTGAAACTCTCTTAAAACTCCCCTGAGGTCTGTTTTAATTTCCGGATGAGTTGCAATCGGAAAGGAAACGAATTTCAAATAAGATTAAAATGAGTTGCAAACCAGTTTCAAATGCAAAATGTTCGCTTGGTTGTGACGGCGCAAAACTTTTTTCGGCAGTGAAAGTTGAAATAATTAACAAAGGGTTTCACATGCTTTCAGGGGAGATGAATTGCTTTCATAGGTTTCACGTTTCATAATTCTGAGGTTTTTTATTGTGAGTAGGTGTAATATTTTTCGCGCGCGCATGTGGTAGGATTTACGAAATTCCCGCGGACTTCTCCAAAGCTCAATGCGCAACACGCTAATTGATAATGTGAAACAGGAACTCAGTCAAGGGCAATTCTCACTCACACAAAGGGCAGAACGTGGTGCAGAAATGCATAAACATCTGTTGCTTTTGATTAGGCGATAAAAAATGTAGGGGTTTGTCGATTTCACTTTCCTTTTTAGTTTTTGGTAGAAATTTTAGCTCGATATTCTTTCCCACATTAACTTGATGCTCTCGTTTGGTTATCTCTGCCATAAATTGATTATACAATGATTCCCTGGCGTTAGTATTCATATTTTACCTAATCAGAATTTTCGCTCTTCCATTTTTCATCAAATCAAACAGGGAATAAAGACGTTCGTCTCTAGTACAAGACGAAAGCCTATCTCGATCTGTCAGCCAATTTTAACGTAAGTGGCTATAAAGCCTAACCTAAAGTCTTCTTCCATGGCCTAACTTTTAAACGATGCCGAAATTCTGCTGGCAAACATAAAAAGATCAACTCCACACCCTTCACAAGGAATTATTTTATATCCTGAAATTGTAAAGGGTCGGAGGTATTGTTCGAGAAATTGGCTATAGAAGTCGAACACAGAAATAATAATCCGAACAGTGTTAAGTATTAATTATGAATAAAAAACCACATTAATATTTGTTATATTTGTAAAATGCCTGTATCTTCCGGTAATTTTTTTTAAATTTTCGCTTACATGTGTATCTGTTGTCATCATGGCTTCCGTTGTCGTTGGAAAAGTAATTTATTTATTGCATGGTGTTTTATCAGACGTAATGATTGAGTACTAAACGTGAAAATATCTTGCGACAAATTCTCTGCCCATTTCGAGAGCATATGCCTAGTCCATGCCAAGAGAAAGAAGGTGTATGATGAAAATATAACGTCACTCTTAAGAATTTGCGGATTATCAGTTGTGAAACAGTGAATTGAGGTACCCCGTCTCTTTAATATAGTATCTGCTTGGCACGTGAAAAAATATTTGCTATTAAGTCACGTGTAAGAGAGATTTACGGGAACATGACGTCGATGCCAAGTCAGTCGTGGGAAAATGACCATACTTCACGCTTGGATGCCCTGACACGCGATGAAATTCAAACACTTTTCATGGGCTTCGGTAATCATGTTTATTATATGATAGTAATTAAAGTTATGAAATAAGGGCGAGCAAATAACGACGTGTTTGGTTTGTTTATTCAAGTTAGAGTTCAACTGTATACTTCTTGATGGTATCGCAGATGTTTTTAAAAACATTTTTATGGAATATTCATGGTTATGAATATAGTGATCGAAATCAAAGTTATCTTAATCGGTAATTCTTGCGCTTCTATCCAACAGTTTATAAAAATATTCCCGTGTATATACGTACTGAAGGCTTACGACAGAGAGCTTTGCGATTCAAATTCCATGCAGAACAATCCGTTCTCGAAACGTGGCATACCCTTTGGAGCTCCCCTACCATAACCGCCTTCCCTTGCATGACGTTATTATTCCCGCAGTAACGAGCTTTCAATATATCTGTGCAAGCGGAATGTTTCGTAGAAAATAGAGTCTACAGAAATAAGAAAAAAATAAATCTTATCCCCAGATTCCTTGATTCCTTTCCGCTACACCTGGAATGCCCAGCAGTCCGCGTCAGATAAAAAAACGTCCGAAATAATCTACTTCGCGGTTTGTCAACTCCTGGCTGGTGATAGCAGAAACGGGACCGACTCCTATCGCTCGTGCACAGCCTCCAACGGACCTCCAGCACCCTCCCCTCCCCCTTCCGCCGATCCCCTCACGCCCCCCCCACCCGTCCACACTCTTCCCGTCATTCCCTCCCCCTCCCACCATTCCGAAACCCCTCTCGATCTTCGTCTCTCGGCTGGGGGAGGTGGTGGGAGAGTAGAGGTTTCCCTCCTAGTGGTTCCTCCCTCTTTTACGTCTCCCATAATGGCTCAAATCTCTCCCCACGAGAACCAAACGAGCGGGAAATCAGAAGCCCATGGCGGTTCGAAAGTAACGCACGTCTCCCTGGCGCAAATGGAGCGGACGGAGACAAGTGAAGATCGCGGGGGCGCCAAGCGAGCGGATCGGGACGAGGTTGCCTACACAAGCCTTTTTCGTCTGCCAGACGTGTTTTTCGAGCGGTGGTGATTTCAACGCTCGGGAGCCGGAGGACGCCCTTTTCGCTGGCGGTTTTGTGCCTTGCCGGGCGACAGGCGATCGGAGCGTTTCCTTCGACCAGCAGGGACCCAGCAACGTCATGCTCGCAACTGGATACATGCAAGCTAGTCGCCAGTTGGCGTGCTGAAACGTTTCAGGCAGGCAGGCAAGGAAGGGAGTAGTGGAAGAAGGGTAGCTTGGGACAGAGGAAGAATGGATTCGACTGGCCGAGAACGGACGGGGCAGGAAAGGAGGGAAACACGGCGCGCGGACGTTATAGTCTTCGCAGAGTGACCATTTCTAAGAGGATATAATTCAACTCGTGGGCCATCCCCCTGGACTCCTGTTTACAGTCTCTTGGCTGGCAGTTACTTCGGGAAGCACTAGTGATTCTTATTTCGTAGCCAACAAGAGTGTTCTTCATAAATCGGTATTAAACCTGAAAGGCCGCAGGAATGTTCATTTATCGTTTCCGGGATCCATAGTTCGCGCCGTTAAGTCGACTGTCGTTCACTTTCCTCTAGTGGAGAGATGTGCTGTGCCCCAGTGTCTTTCGGAGTCATTCCGCGTCGGGTTTTATTTATCTCGCCTAATCCTTCCCATCATAACTACTCCCGGTACAATTCGTATTTCCTTGTCTCCCGTGGACCTTTGCCCCAAGTAACATGCCATACTTTGAGAAGAGCTCGGCGAAATTGCCGAAGATTTTCCTCCTCCTTTAACACCGTATCCGTTTTATCCCTACGTTTCGCTTCGAACGCGCGAAATCCATTTTTTCCCTCGACTTCTACCAGGTATCTCTGGGCGTGCGTGTTCGGGTTGGGACGACGGACAGAAGCCACGGTGATGGGTTCATGGTTGAGTTTTCGTAGTCGCGTAGGAGAGGTGCCCGCTGGTACTCTCGACCCCGAGGAGAACGAAACGCGCCTATTCGCCTGTAAGGGTCTCTGGGTAACGGCGGGAGGTGGAATTTCACTAGGAGTCCATTCTCCGCGTTGTAGACGCGATGCCCAG
>LYUA01000618.1:346569-365021 GCA_002093875.1 Calopteryx splendens
GCATATGTAAATGCAACAGCGGTTCATCCGCTAAAAGTTACTATGATCATCTACGATTCTGATATCTTTCATCCCTGATAATCATTGTTATTTTTCAATTACCCTGTAATACTTTTAATTTTGACCCGGATGTGATATTCAATTCGGTTCCCTTGGGATAGTTTTCTTGGTGGACGGGTTGCTATCGTATAAGGATATTTCATGGTTTCACAGTTTTGACGCTCATATGCTGTGTTCCATTGGAAACGCTCTTAACGAAGATCATCTCTTCAGATGGATAGCAGATACAAAATGGGAATATGATTTGATGGGCACATTTCTGTGCCAATACATTTTTTCAGATCCTCAAATTGTTGAATGGGAGCTTGGTAGCCTAGCTAGAAGTGTTGTTGGACACTGACTGGACGGTTACGGGTTCGAATACCAAGCCTATTCTTACTTTCCCATCTAAAAATTCACGCAGTGAAAGTTTTTGGTTGTTGAACTTAATGGGATACCGAAAGATGGCACAGGGAAAGGATCTTGTCCTGGAAACTGTCTTACCCTTAATTTTAGATTTTTCACACCCTTTAGGCTTATTTTTTTATTCGTTATTCATTGATCGATATAAGGAATCAATTTTCCCTCGCACAATTCGTGAACAAAACAGCTGGAGACATGTGCGACAATTTGAAGTTCCCAAAAATGAAATGATGCGGAATGCCAATAGTATTCGATGAAATTAATGGGTAATGAACTAACATCCCCTGGGAGTTCACGACCTCGCGGAGTTTGAAGGGTAATATGTAGATTGTTAGTGCGGAGAGAGTTATACCCTCACCTGTGAATACTTTGGTTTGGTTATTTGGGATGAATATGGTAATAGGGCATACATTTGAGTGGATATTACGACATTTGCTCATCGTCGAAGCATATCAACAAAATTTCTGAGTACTTTGTTATGCTGATGCTAAAAAAATCCTGTGACATTTAAATTTAGTCAACTTCTGAAAATTTGAAAAGCAGTTTAGCCAAGTTAATTCAGCAAGAGGGCTATCATTTTATTAATGCCTCCATTACAACATTGTTTCTTTTTTTTGCAACGTTTCAGGTTTCGACTTTAGGCTTCTCACTACATTTCTCCCCATAAATCAAAATAGTAAATTGTTTTTAAAATAAGGCCGTAATAACGTTGTTAGCCATGGACGTTCAGTGGTCTTAGTTGTAAGCCAGAAGGATACCGGAAAATTACACAAACTGGATTATTTCTAAAAAAATCTCGATATTGCCATTGGTACTATTTAAATTAACTTCAAATGAACGCATATGAATTCCTAGGAAGCAAAATTAGTGCTTTAAAAATAAATAGATTCTTTATTCCACTCTTTCCTATTGAACGGAGCTATATACATACCTTGTTCCCTAGACTTCCGGTGACCGAATTTTCCTTGGCGGCACTATCCTCGACGGTCGTTTTGGATCCAGTTCGGTTTGCACCACCGTCACCGATCTGTGGATTGAAAATTGAGGAGACTAGTTTAGTGCCACGTGACTATGCATTCGAGAGCTAGCGGTGAAAGGAGTGAAAAAGCAGTGCCATCTAACATCTATCCCCTCCGTCATGACTAGGCACTGAGCATCCTAAAGCAAGGAAAGTGCTGTGACGGTTAATGAGTGCATACGTAAGAATTACTGTTGTGCAGTTAGTGGAAGGGTGATTGAGCGTCCTGCCTATTCCATAGTAGATTATCGTCCTCTGTTGTTTTACTCTTTAACAAATACCTCTACCACATCTATCTCTCGGAGGCATTTTAAAAGTTTTGGTAGAGTCGTACGAAATACTATCCTCCTTTAGTGAGAAAGTGAAACGTCTGAAATAAATTAGGGTTGCACTAAGTAATTCACAACAAAATATTTGCTAGTCTTGTATCTTTTTGTTCCAAATGGGAAAATACTTCAGCGTGGGGTTTCCAAGAGAAAAGAAGATAATTTTGATATCGTCTATCTTCTGAGTCAAATTTTGATACAAATATATTTTAATGAATTTACAGTACCAGATGAAGCCGAATAGCGAAGCGATCGTAGTTAAGGTTTAAATATAGTTTTATCTTTTTCATATTTAGGATCTCTGGCAACGCAATGTCAAATAAATTTTCACGCTCAAGAATAATTTGATCAATTCATTCGGTGAGAATTCGTTTTTTGTTGATAGTTTTTTATTGGTAAAAAACAATATTTACTACCCATTTATTGGGATCCGAACACCCAAAGTTTGCTACACGACTTGGTTGACGGGAAGGAGGACGTGACATTTACATCTTGCTCCTCTAAGTAAGACTGAAGAATAATTCGAGAGTGACGAATGCACACCGACCTAGATAGGTACCATTTTAGAGTCTGATTTTTGTTGCTCTAGGAGCCATGATCCATTGGTTTTGACGTACACAGGGTCCACACTTCCACCACTTAAATGATTGTGTTTTATAGTAAATACCCTTCAATGCTTTTGGCTTCAACTCTACAACCGCCACCGTGAATTTCACACTCCATTCAGCGTAACTTGGCAACCACCGATTCGACAGCATCGGAAAATAGCAGGTGCCACGTTATGCTGAGCGGACAACAACTGAAATTTCACGGTTACAATGATATTGCATCAACGGTTTGTGTGCTTCAACATGTTGTAACTTCCCTCCACATCCTTGAGCTGCCAAGTTTGACTGAACAGAGTGTCGAGTTCACTTCTAAAGCAATACAATTATACTTCTACCTAACACTACTAACACCAATGTGGATAATTGAAATAGAAAATTGTAGCAATACCTTAACCAATGCGACGTGAAATCAGATGAACCCTTACAGCCTGTGTTATTCACTTTATAAAATGGCGGGGTAACAACAGCCGGTGAAAGGACTGAATGCGGAATGAAAATTGATTTACTTTAAAAGTTAAAAGAGCTTGGAATTCTTTAAGTACATGGTACAGTTTTGAAACAAACACAGTTTTCATTCCACATCCTTCCCTTCACTGACCTTCCTCCATGGCCGTTTGGTAAAATAAAAGAACTTTACTTTCCACAAGTTGTTTGCCTATTGAGGTTTGAGCTCTCCCTTCCTTGTGGTCTAATAGGTACGTCATTCCTACGATCTTGGAGGAAAACCATGGGAAATTAGTGTTCACCTGATTTCAGTTCATAACCCTTTGCGAACTAAACAGAAATAGTGATGACTAAGCAGAGGCTTAGGTCGTGACATACCAGGCGTGTTTCCATTCTACATGATGACCACCGAAAAAGGCTCTCTAGATATTTTACACGCCCGTGCAACGTCGTTCGTCTGAGGCGAGATTTCGCCTTTGGGGTTTCAAAATGTCGGAGAGCAGCGAAATGAGTATCCCAAAATTAAAATCCGGAGACTTGGATCGACGGGCGTGGAAACGAGCATTGAGTAAAAAATTAGAGAGCATTTGTTCGGCATTTTGAGCAAGGCTCATTTTCAGTGTCTCGTATTTTGTGTGAGTCAGTGTGCAGCAGGTTGGAGATTATTCATCAAAATGGCTTCCATTGCCGTGCTCTTTTGGATCAGTAGAAATGATTATTAGCCGTGTTTAGTATTGCTGTTCATGTCACCTCCACCGGAGGGATTTTTCTTCCGCCAATCCCTTACACTTCGCCAAAAAGAAAACCCGATGTAAACATTTCTAATCCGACCGTGTTCATTTCACTAGACCTTTCTTATACGCCATCGCTACACTTGATTGTCTCACTGTGGCCACCCTTAGGCATCCCGAAGCACTCCCAATAGGTCAGCGGTGTTCATCCATTAGATTCGGACTCGGTTGCAAGAACTGATCATCCATAGATTAATGCTTGGAGAGGACTTAAGGAGGTCCAATCAACGAATTCTTAAAAACTAAAATTTTTCCCCAAATGAGCGTGTATTCTACCTGTTGTCGTTGCAAAAACAATGGCGTATCTGTAACTTCTACGCCTACAATTTTTGGAAAAGAGAATTAACACTTTTTTCTCAGGTAAAATGGCCAATTCTTCGATATTCTATGATTGAGTTTAAAGGTGTCAGATATCCAATACTTTCTCAAATTTATTTGAGCTCTATGCATTCGAAAATTGTTTAATCAACCGCCACGTTTTCTGTCGCTGGCGATGTTATACAATGGCGGATTGAGCGAGGTCGATGTTAGCATCTATTCAATAACGCTTTGAAATTTATTCGCAAGCAAGACTCAGTATTCAACAGTCGTTTAACTTTTAATTGAGCATGTGTAAATGAATTGAATTATGACTTTTAATTTTTAAGCTGTAATGGGATCATTTTAAATTTTGTAGAATAGGAGTGAAAAGGGAAATATTAGATTGTTGGTTACATAGGTAGGTGACACGCTGATTTTCATCAACATCTAATCCCAAGCATTTGGGCAGTGGAGCGATACATAATGGATGAACCCCGGAACCTAAGTACTTTAACCTCTACTCTTACTTTTCTTCCCATCCACAACCCACCTCTCCCAATTCTCAAAGCCGAGTTGCCAACTGTCTTGCTATATTGACCAAGAAAATTTCAAGCGCGGGCATTTTTAGAACACCCCTAAGTTTCATGTGTTCGAACCGGGTGAATGAAATTTGACTTATACTCTCATTATTATATGGTTCATGTAGCATTTAACTCATGTATAGTCATTTAAGTAATGTATGATATAGTTCAATTCTCTAGATTCCTAGTTCACAAGCAGCAGGATGAAGGTTTATTCCCTCCGAACCACCGTAGTGCTCTTGGTTTTGGACCAAGTGCACCGTAGGTGGATGGTTTTGGACCTCGCCAAGATACGTACTTTGACATTTATGTAACGTTCCGTTAAAAAACAAGAGTGTACTATGCATAGAAATCATATTATTGAGCAGATAGGGTCGAATTAGTGGTAATTATAATTGAAAAATGGAACGATAGTAAGTTTCTCAAGGTTATTTAAGGGAATGACTTCCACAATACACCCAATTTAATGTTTTTTTCGACTGGGAATTAACTAGTCTTGTGTGTCATGTAATAAATGGTATATTGAAATTTACATACCCTTTATTAAACTGAAATTTTTAGCTTTGTACCTGATATTTAGCGCAAACATTTTCAACGTCCTTATTAGCAAGAAGGATCACTATAATAAGATTGTTGGGAAATCAATGGTGTTTGGTGAATCGTTCATCCCACTCGATCACCAGATATTATACCCTCAGTATATGTTTCTTACGTCTTTCTTCTGATTGGCGACGTGATCTGCTAGAGATCGGAAAATTTTAGGTAAACGGGGAAGCGGGAGGATTAGAATACGCATGAATATGCAGGAAATACTGACCTTGCAATTGAAAATGGTTGATTTTACCATCATGCTCTTATTTCTCTGCGGGGTAAGTGTGTTATAGCAATCACGATTAAAATTTATCTCACTGGCTTACAGATATATTGTGTAGCTGTTTGATTTAAATTATATTGAAGAATAGGCATGGGTGTATCTTCTATAAAAGTTCATATAAAAAACAGATTAGTGTACACCTATTATTTGAAACTAAAAGGTTATGCTTAAAAATGTGTGATAATTTCATTCAATTGTAATTATTATGAGTAATTCATGGAATATGGGATCGATAAATATGAAATCATGGTGGTAAAATTTACCATTGCAAAAGTTGAATTTACCAAAATGAAATGTAGAATGAAAAACTAAATTCATAAAATGAACTATTTGATACTTGGACTCGACGTTCAAAAGAATATTGTAAATTTAAAAATGTTAAATAGTTCTTTGTGAGAGCTACGTCAACGTCTGCCTTCCGTTGATTTCGCTAATTTTTTTGGCCGGTTCCACCTTACTCATTTTTTTCCGTGAGATTTCGAGAAGAACCTTTATGATGGTTTTGGACTACGGAGCTGAGGTAATTTCTCATCCCCAAGACCTTTTTATCGCACTAGTCATCACGCAACGACTCGACACCTTTATTGCCTTTTTGCGGGAATCGAGTCTGCGGAGTCCCTCCAGAACCGAATTAATCAGGCCATCAGTTAAAACTTCGATAAGGCCTGAAAGCGCCTCGAGAAAGAACGGGCGAGAGTCCTCCACTGCATCTGGGAACAGGTTCTCCTGCTCGAGTGCGCTGTGGAGGCGGCGACGTGAAGTGAAAGGTTTGCAAGCTTGCGCATTGCACGTTTCGAAAATATTCGAGGGAGGAGGCCTCAGGGACGGAGGATTTACTCTCTCCTTAACGATAGGAGCTTGTTCTATGATGAAGAAGCCTTAAGCGAAAGGAAATACAATCCCCTCCTCCCCCCCCTCCCTCCTTTGAATTGGTTGGAAAAAATAGGAAGAAATCGGTTGTCCTGAACCAAAATTCCGATGTAAATAGAGCCAGGGAAAATTTTTTATCAGACAATTGAAATAGCATTCTTCTCGTTAAAACACCATTTGTCAACGTCAAGAAAAGTGTTTTATTCTACGCACACTAGAACTTCATTTCATAAAATTAATTGGTCAGAAATTGCTCAGGAAATTTCAGGATAAACGTTGCTCACAATCACGGCCACTGGTAAGAGTGCAAGTGTGACTGCAAACAATGAAAATCATGAAGTAAGCATTTTTTTTCGGAATTCGGATTCGCATCTCCCAACTGCCATCTTGTATGGAATAAATTCCAATGTTTTCTCATTCTGGATATTCCTTCAATGTTTAGCCATGCGATATGTTAACAAAATATCGTGATTTTAACCAGTTATTAGCCAAAAGATTTTAGTCAAAATTAGAAGCGGTAGAAATTTTGGGTTATCAGATGATTTTGTTGAACTCTTTTGTGGGATTGCGGGAACTCCTTGTAGACTTTTGTTATTGGCACAAATTTTGGTAGCTATATCGATACTGTTATCATTACTGATAAGGAATCGGTCACTATGCAGTGGAAATAGGATGGATTTAAAGATTATTCGAAGGCAAATGCCTCGGAGAATATTAAATTCAATGTAGGCATATTTTGTATAATTTGCTTGAATTTAACGAAATCAAGAACTCAGGCCATTAATTTGCTTAAATTGTCCATGAAAGCAATATAAAAAATGATTTTGGTTCCTACCCTAGGCACTTGTTGGCCATCCAGATGCATTCAACAGAGGCAAAATGAAGGTAACATTACGAAGGGGTTTAGGAATCGTCTACTTGACATGATCCCACAGAAACTCGTCTCTAAGGGAAAGTAATTGGACGTTAAAATGGCTCGGACACTCGACCGGTTGGTAATTGGGAGAAGCGGTGTTTACAAGTACCTATAGACAAAATGAAATGGTGTTTTTAGACGAATTTACATAAAATTAACGCGTAAAACTATGTTTATTTGAAAACTGCAAATCTTTCATCCATCGATATTTTATCCAGCTCTTATAAATTACCTATACTATTCAAGCGAATCGTAATCTATTAAAGAGGCGTAGTAGGAATATACCTATAGAGAGTTTATGTAGCTCCTTCAAATGTCCTATACCTACTATTCTAGCGAATTGCCCGTGGATAGGCTAGGGCCTCGAAACAAATAGGTTCGTGCAGAGGAACGAATTTTGCTGCCTGTTCACTAGTGAGTTTGACAGAAATGCATTTTTCTCCCCCGGGTCGACTCTCCGGGTCTGGACTAGACAGTTGGCAACTCTGTTCCTTGCCCCCCTCCCTCCTTACCGGGTTTTCCTCTCCCTCCTCCTCCTCCCCTTTTTCCTCCTCCCTCCCCTTTTTCCTCCTCCTCTTCATCTTCCCCCGCGACGTCACCTCCTCCACCCCTCCCTCCACCACCCTCACCACGGAGTAGGCCGTGGGGGCCGACGGGTGTGGGCCCGAGGGGGCGGGGAGGGGCGGAAGGGGGGCGGCGGCGCCTCCGCCAGACGCCGCCTCCCTCCGCCTCCGGGCCTCGTCCCCGCACCGCCCGGGGCCCAGGGCGCAGTTGCGGCGACCGAGGGCCTCGGTGGCGTGAACCCGCGGGGGATCCCACCGGGGTGGGCCCCACCCGGCGGGAAGACC
Source organism: Calopteryx splendens (assembly GCA_002093875.1). NCBI lineage: Eukaryota > Metazoa > Arthropoda > Insecta > Odonata > Calopterygidae > Calopteryx > Calopteryx splendens. The sequence goes on from LYUA01000618.1 coordinate 354,608, forward strand.
TTCCTCCTCCGTTCCCAGAACCCAGTAGTCGTCGCCCTCCCTCCCCCTTCCTCCGCTGGGGCCTCCGTCCGTTGTACTGTCCAAGTGGTTGTCGTCCAGAGAGTGTTGTCGCCAAATCTGAAAGAGTATGCTTATAATTTGTGTCCCTTGGGTAGATGATGGAGTGCTGATGTCGGTGGAGGGAAATGGACATTGGTACCTCATGTTATGGAAGCATCCATTTAGAGTACACTATTTTTAATCATCTCTTTTGGTTTCATTGTCGTTTTGGTTATTAATGGCTGTCCATGGACGTACTAACTACATCACGCCATGGATAAGTAACCTTCGATATAATATAGATTAAAAATATAGGTAAAAGAATAGGTATTGGGCGACATCTGAGAGAGAAGTAAAAGGAAATGTCACTTCTCACGCATATCGCCGTCACGACGAACTGGATAGATGTTGGCAAAATAAATTACCTTTGTAAATCAGGGCGTGGATGGGCGGATGTTGAAAATTTGTAATATATAAGAAAGGGTTAGCGGTACGGTTACAAATTTGTGATAAGGTGTCAGGGGAGAGAGCAGAGGTTTCAGGACAATCTTGTGACGTAATACGTAGCTATATGACCATTTTGTAGAAAGAAAGGAGGCAGAACTAGAGATAGTTTCCATAATATCTAGAGTTTGAAATTATTTTTCCTTGAAAAGTTTGATGCTTCTGCATAATATATGTTGTTTCTTTTCTGCTTGGTGATATTCTCTTTCAAAGGAGGGTGTTTTTCTCTCAAAAAGCTTAGTATTCTATTCTCGTAAAACTAAAATATCCCTTAGTTAATTGTCAATTTTCTTATGACCATCAAAATCCTGTTTACATTGGAAGTTTTTAGTTGTTCTGACGGGATTGGGTGGTAATTATATTGTAGTTAAATTTACTCCTGAGTTAATGTTTTTTGAAGTTATCTTCGCGAGCGTTCCTAATAATTTTGTAGTTTAAGTAGTATTTTATGGAATTGCTTCCACTCTCTTTTGTATTAGGAGACAAACGGTAATAATGGTTTCTATGAAATAGGCTACTCCCCTAGTTTGTTTTTGGCATGTTAGCATTTGCATATTTCTCAATAGACAACTGCCAAAACTACAAAAAATGTTTCCCAAGCTTCAGATATCTTCTGTGAGACACGAATCGCGAAACACCTAAGCAATATGTACGGTTCAATTAGGGAGAGTGGGAAAATAATTGATTTCGTGAAAGAAACCATTAATAAAGAGGAGGGAACTAATGAAAGGAATTCTTATTAAAGGCACATAGAAAATATTAGTTGATTTTTTTGGCTTGGCGTATGGCCTAACGTGTTAAATATTTCGGAAACCGAGCCTATGAAGGAAGAGAGTGGGCATAGAACTTATATCGGATAATGCACAGAGGTACAATGATACCAAACTATCCAGTGTAGACTTAATTGGGTGCTACTCCTATTCCCGACCTTTCTTGGGGGATACATATTCGGGGAATACGTGGACAAGCTAACAGATAATTAGGGTATATTAAAATGGTAATGTCGGAAAGTGACGAGAATGTAAATGAAATGTTTTCTCCTGTTGGGCTCACTTAGAACATGCTTATAGTGCATGCGATTCTCACGAAGTTGATTGCCCAATTAGTTCGCGTGCAGTGAAGAGGATCGTGATTTGTTGAACAATGTAATTATGAACTTAGTAGTGTCTCTGCATTTTTAGAAGAATTAAGCTCTTTACCCCTTACCCACCGAAGACTAAATTATTGGTTAAATCTGTGGCATAAATTAGAAGCTGGTCTTTTATTTTCTGATGATGCTGAAAATTAATTTAAAAACCCCGTCGTGGTATAGCAGAAGAGAAAATGAAAATATGATCAGAGATATAAACTGTAGAGCAACATGTTTAAAGTAATATTTTTCCAGCGAAGGATAAAATATGAGAATAATTACCTAATACAGTGCTCAGAAAACAATATTTTACGCTAAGCAGCCTAGTTGGTATCATCTATTTTATTTTGTTTTATTGCAGCACCTACTAGCCGCTCGTCTTGCATGCGCGGAGTACTATTTTCTACTGTGATATTTTTGTGCATGCATAGAATTTACTTCGAATTTTATAACCTCTCCATTTGTCGCTAAGATTCGAGTAATAAATAATTTTGAATGTGCATTCCTGGTGTGGAAATCCCCATGCCATACACCCTAGTAGTGGCTTGCAGAGTACCAGGCTGATGAAACGTGGCCGTTGATGAAGATTTTTATATACCTATGGTTCATGGAGAAGGATGGAAAATTTTGGAAAGAGAGGAAGAAAAACTGAAATTTTAAACTGGTCGGAAAGTAGAAAGAAAATTTGGATGGAGGAAACATTTAAAGTTTGAAGGATATTTTACGTAGGTTATGGAAAAATGTTGGACAGGTAGGAAAGGGTGTAAATAAATAAGCATTTTGCTTGACATGAAGGTGTAGAAACTGCAGAAACAAGAAATATTGTAGGTCATAAGGGGTTTATGTTTTATACTGATGTGACTTTAAAGCACAAAATAATATGTAGTAGTCGTTTGAGAACGTCCAAAACTTCCCTATAATTATTAGACCGTAATATTGCGCAAGAGATTGGACGCAGCGGATGGATTTCGGAAATTTTTTTCGCTCTTTGAATTCCTTGGCGAAATTCAGGAGCGTTTTTTTCCTAATTGGATCGTCACCATTAAATTTCACACAATACTTAGCGTATTCTTTTTAATTTCAATTCGGTCATAATCATCACGCTCCACTTCAGTTCCAAGTTTCAGGGAGTCTATGCTTCCCATTATTTTTCCGTCTACATTAACGTGACGGTTTTGGTTGTTGATAGTATTAAATTACGCTAATGACTGGTGACCTAACATACTCTGCCACACGCCTTCGCGTTGCCTTCCAGGGTAGGACGAAGGAATGTGGACGAATGAATCAGTTCTTAAAATTTTTAACGGTTGAGAATTTATTTCTCTTACCTGTTTCCGTGATACAAGCTTTCGTTGAACCTGGTAATTCAATTTCCAAACATATCTCTCTCGTGTTCCAATTGTTTAGAGGAGGAAAACCTGATCCTGCGGACTGGGCTCTGCCCAAGGTATGCGGAGGAATGTAGCCCCCCTTCGGCGTAATAATTCGAAAATAAAAAAATTAAGCGAAACAATTTCAAAAAGGGTGAGATGCAGTGGAGTGTCGGCGGCCGCCGGGAGGGAGGGAGAAACGAGGGCGTTGCTTGCTTTTCCCACCAACTCAGGGGAGCCGCCCATCCTGCCCCCTCCCTGCTCCCCCCTCCCTGCTCCCCCCTCCGCAACCGCTGAAACGTCCACTCGCGCCCCGCGCGCGTCCACGGGACTGCCCCGGCTCCAGAGACGAAGAGGAGGAAAAAGAAAAGTTTTCGTGCAGCACCGGAGGGGGCGCGCGTGCGAGGGAGTGCACCAAGAAGACGTGTCGGCCACCGTCCTCCCTTCTCCGAGGGAGGGCTCTCGATCGAAGGGGAGCTTTCTCTCTCTCTCCCGCCCTCCCTCCCCCTAATCCCTCCCGGTTGCAGCTTCCGCAATTCCAACGTCCCTTGTCTCTCTCTCTCTCCTCCCACTCCCCAGCATCTCAGGAAAACTCTCTCTTTCGATACATCATCGGCCGCCCGGCAACCGGAGTCCTTTCTCGCTTCTCGGACTCTCCGTATTATGGGAGAAGGTTATGTGCGAGAGAGAAGCTTCGTACACTTTCCACGATTCTAACCACAATAGCGTTTTGTTATTGGCTCCAACGCGCATTGGGTGGCAAAAATGGGAGGAAAAAAGCTGGTTAAAAAATGAAAAACGGCTGAAAAAGACCGTGTAACTAATTTTTTTTAGCCTCCTGAACTCATTTTTGGCTTTCTTTTGTTGTCCGGAACTCGAACCCGCGAACTTTGGATCTAGAAGGCGGGCACGTAACCCACCCGAATAACTTGGTCGGATTTATTGCCCCGTTGCAATACTTTTGCTGCAGCGTTTATCGCTACACTAGTACTATCTTTGAAGAGGGCATTAACGCTTGGAAACTCTAAAAGAATTGCTCTTAGTTAAGTATCACCCTTAGTTTTTTTAATTGACTGTTCAATAGCACTCACTAAAATTGTGGGAAATATGAAGTAAAGTTAAAAAAAACTTTTTTTATAACTAAGAAAAACTGGAATATGTACACCCGTCATCCTGTTTCGTCACCTTACTCAGTCTGATTGCCTTCCACATTGTCCATACAATGTAACTTCGACATTTAGTACTAATAGATTAATGTTCCCCAGAATATTCCCCTGTGACTTTGTACCTTTCTAAATTATTCTCGAATTATTCCAGCTTTGGTATTAATGTTACATTAAGTTGTAAGGCCGCGGAAGCCAACAGTTTATTTCGCTTTATTTTGATTGTGTCGACACTAATGTTGTGCGCGAGGTTTAGCAGTGATCAAAATGCTATACCTAAAAGAAGCTTGGAATGATGTTTAAAAAGCTCAGAGAGTGTGGACTCCTTTTATGCACCGTTATGCTGTCCAATTCCTGTCGTAGTCTCCGATATACCTACTTGGTGCACAGCGTGTAGCCACTCCGAGGGAAAGCCCACTGAATGCCCATCAGTGGCATTCATGTCACCCTCGAGCGCTCGCTCGGTGCAAAAAATGCTCCCATCGGAAAAATGACCTTTTACTGACTCATCTCAATCATTATTTTACATTAATTTCCTTTCGTATGATCGAAAACCGTTCCAGGATCATCGGATGTCTCATTAATGCATATGCACACATCCTCTGGTAAATCTGAACAATCGCTTGACAACAATCCTTTCACTTTAGATTAGCTTTCTTTCTTTTTGACCGTCAGAAACAGAAAATATAAAATATTCCAAAAAATATTCATCCATATTTTTATAACTACTAAACTTATTTGATGAATAAGTGTAGAACAATTGAAAAATAATACTCTTAGGAGAGATGTATGCATCACAATGCATTCGGAAGAAACGCGGAGCATTTTACTCACACGGTCTGGCGTTAGGTTGCAAATTTGCTACCATATGGAATTATTTTTAACAGAATCCGTCCGTGAAGGAAGACAGTGGATATAAGTACATTCGAAACGGTACCAGAAGAATGCCACTGTAATATACCACAGAAACCAGCACTAATGTGAGGGAAGAGTTCAATCAACAACGTTCCCTGTGCAACATACGGTTTCCCAGGAAGATCTGACACCCGAAAAATCACACAAATTTGGTGTAGCTGAGGGCTCCCTCAAGGCATCAACCGGAATCGAACTAGGGCCCTCCGATTATTGGCCCAGTGCTCTGCCCACTGCATAATCACGCCCTTAGAAAGCTAATGTAATGCTCTTACTCGTGAGTGGCAGTAAAACTGAATTTAAAAAAGCATAGTTGGTCGCTTATTTTTCTCCTTCTAATTAAAAAATTTGATGCTAATCACTGACCGAATGTGAGAGATTGATTTTTAGAAAGGTTAAAAAAATATGCCTAAATAAGGCTTCCATTAAATTTGAAGTAATGTCAATTTCTCCTTTCAAAGTGAGTCGATATTTTAGCCTCATATTCTCGGGAAATTAGCTATTCTCTTAAAGAATACACTTGATAGATTTTTCACTTAAAGGTATAGTTTTCAAATTATATATTTTTAAAATTTCATTAAAGGTTTTTAAGGCTATAGAGGCAGTGAATAATGAGTGCATGGTGCCCTAAAATGTTTACTTGAGTAATGCATAACTACATGCTGCAATTGACTGAGTTTTTGAACGTTTTCGAAGTTCTGAGTAAAAGATATTTCACATAATATATTTCACAATTTTTTTATATAGTATATTCTTTGCTCTAGGGGATTATTGCAGTTATTTCGTCTTCGTCAATTCATTAATGATTTAGGGCGAAATCATAAAATGCCCAACATCAGTAACCTGATATTGGAAAAGCATTATATTTTTACGTGGCAATTTCAGCTAGACTTATTTATCATTCTATTGTATTAGAATGATCTTCTGTTCTGTTAAAATACCTTCAGAGTAAGTTTTTAGTTAAGTTTTCATATAAAAATTAAATTAGTGAAATGTTTGGTATTTATTAAGCATAGTGTACAGTTTTGTTACACTTTAGATTGTCTTTTTTAGTTAGTCAGTGGGGTATGTCTTTTATGCATGGGAGGTGTTTAAATTAATGCATTACTCTTAAAGCTTTATTTTGGCTTATGATTATTTTTCTGTTATAAACCTATATCGTGGTCTACATTTTATTAGATTTTTTTCTTTATTTTATGACTGAAAAATTATGTCTTGATTCAAATAATTATTTATGATGAATGATTATGGTGTTATTTACATTGCGCGTTTGGTTAGTTAGTACGTAATTATTGAGAGCTAAAGAATTTAATCTAAAGAAGGGTAGGTGTATTTCTAGAATACAGCTTGGGTCACCTGAAAACAAAAATATTGGAGGAATTCCATGTTAATTTCGATGACGTTTATTATTTTAATTAAATGAAAATGAATATGTTATTGGCAAGAGAGAGGGAGTTGCGAGAGAATCGTTTACATTTCTCATGCAAAAAAGAAAATAATTTCACTTCATGCAACGGAATTATATTCAGTGCAGATCTAAAAACTATTACCATGCAATATCGATCTAAGTATGCACTTTCCAGGGATTGGGAAGATTGAAAGCGTACTTATTTCATTATCAAAATGATTTATATGTATCACCGATAAGAAGACGTTTGAAAAGAATGATCTGGTGCATAAGAAGGTATGCCTACATTCACTTAAAATTGTCATAGGTAACTTTTTTGCCTTTCTAACTGTAGTTTTGTATCTCATTACATTAATTAATACCATTATGAATGAATACGTCTGATTTTGAGATACATTTTGTAACAGTTCAGATTTAATTTCGATTGTCTCCAATAGACATGCCGTTTTATATTTAAGGCTATTACATCGAATGCCATTTTCTGTCATCCGTAAACAGTGAAAAGAAAAATTATATATGGGATGGCATCATTAACTTCAGCGTGTTGAGAAATTACATTATTAAATTTATTCACCAATACTTAAGATGTAAACATTGAAATTGCTAACTTAAAAAGTGGTAACGCGATATTTGAAATTTAAAAGTATCCTAAATATTCATCCTAATAGTTTATTCAAAAAAGTCATTATGTTAGGTGGATCACAAAAATTAAAAAAAAATCATCGCGGCATTGTTTTAGCTTCGAATACCGAGCTATTGGCAATCCGAACGAGATACTTTTGCAACAATATCTATAGACAAAGTACTTCTTTTCATAAATCACTGTATGGCTTAACGATAATAGTGATTGAGATTTCAAGATGTCTGCTGTAAATAAAATAAAGATAATTAAATTTGGCAGAAAGAGAGATTCCACAATATTTCAGTTCCAATGCATCGTGGAACCTAGGTCCAAACTATTTTAAGACTTTGAACAACACGAAATTAAGAAAAAAGCTTTCCAAAGTATAAAATCAATCCTCTTGTGTAGATTGATAGGTTGTATAATTTTCTGGATCACGGAGAACGATTTTTCTCACGATTTTTAGCGTCACATCAAATCTATCAGAAGGGCTTGTCACTAACCAGAAAGGATCTCTCACACATTCGCTGTGTCCATCTTCCTCTGTCGCCATCAGTTTCCTGATGACACTTACCTTTTTAGACGATTGGTATTTTGCGCTGGGCGGCTTCTTCGCGTTGGTCAGGGCGGCCAATTTTCTTCGTGTCTCATCCTTTTTTGTGTCCAGGGGGCACAGGAAAGAAGAAAGAGAAGATATTGAAAACAACATGGAACATCATAGCATGGTGATTTGTGGATTTTGGAACAGCATTAAATAATTAAAAGAGCGAGGATGTCATCTGTGGTAAACATACGTAGTGCGCAGTAAGATTTTACAGAGGATTCCTTGGTGGTGTTATCTTATTTTACGTTTGAACACGAAATCTATGGGGAACGATTGTAAAAAAAATCCTTGTTCCGCTCACTTATCCATCTGCTCGGTCTTTTTCCCGGGGAAAGATTTTGGTCATTATAAAACATTCAGGTTTTTAAAAAAATTCAGCAATTATAAGTTTTGGGAAGAATATTACGTATTATAATTATATAATTTTATTTCTATACCTATTTAGCGATGCTATGCTGACAGAACGTGAAACGTGAGAATATGATGGCTGCTGTGACGTAGCACAAAATATGTGGCACAGAAGTAGCATAACTATGCTCAGTAGTGCCTCGCTGTGAGGATAAGTGCAGTTATAGTAACATCGGAAATGGAAGATTTCGGAATCATCTGATTTTTTATGGTAGATTGGATTGCTCAGCCTTGGGTCGTACGTTTTCCCTACGAATGAAGAATGGGCGCGTGCAGCAAAGAGGAACTAGATTTGTTGAACGATATTATGATAATTTTAGCAGCGTTACTCGATTATTAGAAAAACTAGGCTGGAAATACCTCACCAAACGGAAGCTAAATTATAGGTTAAGTTTCTTACACAAACTATAAGCTAGTCAATTGGGTGGATTCAGGCGTCACATTGTGGAAGCGATTCATACTGAGATAACCAAGTATTTCTATCTCAGTAGAAGCTGACCTATTTTCTGTCGATGTTAAAAATAATTTACTAACCGCGAGTGCTATGACAGGAGAGATCACGTAAATAAGTTGAGAGAGATAAACCGCAGAACGGATAGATTTAAAATGTCATTATTAAGGGATCAGAATAATTGCAAAGATTAGTGCTCAGGAAAGAATATTTTATGCTAAGTAGTCTAGTTACTATACTCAATGGAGTATAAAGAGAGCATGTAAAGCTGTTGGTATAGTGTCCTTCCACAACATGAATTTTATAACTCTCCGTTTTTTTCTAACATTCCACTTACATATAATTTTGCTGTGCATGTCTGGTGGGGAAACACCTCCAGCCATACACTCAGTACAGTAGTTGCTTGAAGGGTACCACAATACACAATACAGTAGTTGCTTAAAGGGTACCATGTGGATGTAGCTCAAGGATTTAAAGATTGGAGGTGTCACTGTCACAATCAGACCAACCGTTTCTAAAGAAATTGTAATGGTGTTGTTTAAGCATATTAAATCATTTTCGTTTGTCCGCGTATTATATGGTTTATGATTTATATGACCCCTGTCTTACATGTATGAAATCATGATAATACTTTGCCCCGCACTGGCACTAGGGCTTTATTATGCATGAATGTATGATCACTTAATTAAATACATCTTTGTGGAGGTGGTTAGTTGTTTTAGTTATGTTGTTGAAGGGCAAGTCAACAGTTAAAGTTATTAGCGCCCTATTGTGGTGGTGGTAAGCTATCGTGTAGGTATAAGTAGTGGAGAAAGTAAATTATGATACTATTTTTATGCATGTGTAACATCATTAAATACTACAACTATTAATTACAAATGCGAATTCAGGAAATTTCATGGAAAAAATATGACATATCTAGAATCCAAACCTGGGGATTTCCGGTAGACTCCTCGTGGTCTCGATCGCGATGCATACGCGTACACATACACATAATTATTGCTGAATCCGGAGAAGTTATGATAGACATTATGAAGGGCACAGTTAAATGCACCTTTGAGATAAAAAGAAACTTTTCCTTTTCATGTTACTTATTTTTCTGGCATCGTTTCCCAAGCCGTAATTTTATCTATTTTATTTCCTTCAGCACATGAATTCACTATAGAGTCGGTTATAAATACATCTTGTAGCATTTTCTTACGAATTGACACATTAATACCTTCAATGCGTTTGAAGGCAAAATGAAAAAGGAATCCAGCTGTAATTTTTCAAGAATATACCCTTCAAAATGAATTTCTCAGGAATTTGTTTTTTTAAGTGACCAACGTAATATTAACTAGGACATAGTTTTCAAATACGTGGAAATAAAAACACATGATCTTAAAATGGGTCAATATTCAGGTATTATCCAATCTCCTTTGAATTTTTTTGTCTTGCAAAACCACAGAGATATGCGTTTAAGCAATAGACGTGTCAGGAACAGAAGAGCATGTATTTGTAATTTACAAATATTACAGAGGAGAGCACAAAGAATTAAAGTGGGATAGTATGGTCCATAAGTCTGACAAGGTTAGAAATGAGGAAATATTGAGGGTAGGGGAAGAAAGAAAGATGCTAAACACCATTTTAGGCAGGAAGAAGAAATGGATGGGGCATGTACTGAGGAGGGAATCTGGGAAATACTACTGGGAAGGGAATAGATAAGGGTCTGTTACGTGATGTGCCATAAGAAACGTTGGAAGGACAACCGAAGAGAGGAAGAAGGAGAAGAAAGATGATTGACGATCTTAAAGGAGAAGGAAGT
>LYUA01000618.1:367651-388627 GCA_002093875.1 Calopteryx splendens
TCATTCGCAACAATGAGATTTCACAAAGTTGAGCCGAAAACCATTGAATTTCGTACTTACTTATGAATTACCGATGATAGTTTAAATGACTCATTTTTTTTTACCGAAAACTGTTGCAGTGTAATGAGTCACTTTCCAGTGCATAAACAGGAGCATACATTTTGCTATTTTTCCCCAAAGCGTAGAGGATTGCAATTATTATTCTCCTTAGGGGCATTGTAAGGTAACGCATTTGCTGCTTGAGCACATTCGTTGTGTGAAACTGAGTGGTTTATCCCAGCCGTGCTCACTTTCTCTGGAATGTTTCCCTCACCTGGAAGTTCCTTCCCCTCGAGTACTCTCCTCTGCCTCGTCCCGAGAGCGGCGCTGAAGTGCTCACTTCCCCTCCCTGCTCCTCCCATCCTCTCCGCGGAGGGCCGCGTCTGGAACTCCTTGAGGTCACCGATGTCCTCGAGAACTGCTCGGGGACGGGTGTGGATGTCGACCTGACTCTCTCCAATCTTCCTCTCCTCCTACCTTGCTGTAAGTCATCAGGGAACGCAAATACACACGTTAGGAAATGACTCATGCATGCCACTTGAGCTTTATTATAATAATAAATATTATTTATTGATAATTTCGCCACAAATAACGTCTTGCAATTTTTCTCCTCAACCACTCGTTGAGGAAATATGCAGGTTGACTGGTTTGTCTTTTTGTCAAATATCGTCTCTTTTTCTTAATGGGAGATTTTTTAATGACTGCAGTTTCAGACATATTTGTCCTTCTTGAGACGGATGAAATGAGATTTCAGACAAAAATCCGTATAGCAATTCCAAATACTCACAGCCTCATTAAAAAAAAACGTTCACTGCATTTATTAGTTCCAGAATAAATATGTGATAAGTAATCATTCACTTGCTATGTGAATGGTGGAGCCTCATTTTTCACATGTTATGGTCTCGTTTACCAAGGAAACGAGTAAATGGTGATTGAAATGCATCCGCAAGGGGAACGAGAGTTGAATATGCTTCTTGGGAATGCTTTGATACCGAAAGCGAAACAAGCATATTGTATTCCAATTTTTTAAATAAAATACGAGCTCTGATACTTATTAATTTTCCCAGTCCTCATTATGAAAAAAGAAACATTATGTAAGAAATCACTGATACAATTGGTGAACAGTTTTTTCAACCTGTCATTAATAAAATTTGATAAGAATTTGGGGAAAAAATCTGGTAATTCAATGCGCTTGTCTTCATTAAATTAATACAGCATTTCATGGAATGGTTATTTTTTCATTGTTAGTACTATGTTAGTTTTTAAAAAAGGATGCTTTAGGTTTGGCATGAGTAATTTGTTGACCCAACATCTATTTTCCCTTTCATGGATGTATCACTCTATCTGGAACATAGTTGAGCACTCGTGGTTTAGAATGACTTTTCCCTTGATTTTTTATTTATTTTTAAGACATTTTTATGGTCTCGGCTATCTCAAAGTTTTACGATAAAATATTTTCAATTATTTATCTTTATTATCTCATTTAATATATTTAATCAAGAAATCCAATTTAAATTTGAAGGAAGACATTAGAAATTAATGAAATGAATGATGAAATGTAATGAATTAATTGCTATAGCTAAGTAATAATTTAAATAGGGACTCGCGCTAAGTCACCAGTATTCGTAAGTTGCTTAAACTTATTTTTTAGTATTTTGTTTACATAATAAGTATTAGGAAGCGTATTTTTTGACCCATCAGTATATAGATTCGCACGATTGCACTCCATTCTGCTAGCAGTATTTCTTTGCCAATTTTCCGCGGGGAAAGGTGTAAAAATGCATTTCATCCAAAGTAATTTGTGCAAAAATATTACCAGTGCAAGCGAAAGGTTTTTGTTTTTCAAAATGTTTTTGGATTGGGTAAACGTAATGCGGACGAATTTTATTATAATCAAATCACTTTCTTGGAGAATTTACATAAGTGGGCTCAAAAATAATTTCGATATCAGAGGGAATGAGTATGTTAATACATTTTTTGTTCATTTTCCGTGTTTGTCATGTTGATTAAAATGTATAATGTACATTTAAATCCATCCCAAACACACACGAAACGAGCCATTGGTTGAGGTCGTACCAATTGGGGTTACATTAATTCCCCTCTGACGCGAGTGAAAGGGCACGAGTGATACTTTGGCTATAACCTCGATATCAAGCGTTGAGCCATTAAGTCTCTGAGAGACTCTAATGAGTAAACTGAACTATCAATTATGTATAGTTTTTTTCCATACATTTTACTTGGACGATGACCGTTTTAATCATTACATGCATTATATGTTTATCAGTTGCATGAAGGGTACATGATTAGGAATACATTAAAAAACACAGCAATCAACCTAAATTTTGGATGGATAGTTGAAGGGGTAGAGCTCCGCTGATACTAAGCCTACCGGTTTGTGAAATTTACAAGTTAACAGGCTGATAAGAGCACCAATTCCCTCTCCCAATGCCGCATGTGGTTTCCCAGGAAGATGCGATTTGGTTTCCCATGTGAAGGCAATGCTTGTTAAATAATTAATTTTGTTTATGTTCTTAAAGTTGGTTTGGCTTGAATGCAAGAGGATCAGTTAATTCAGATATTTTCTTTGGTTTTATATGCATAAAATTAGAATTGATTTTCGCCATTATAAATTAAAGAAAAAAGTCATAATTTTACTGATTTACGACATTGCTTATACTGGTAAGATTTATAAAGTCTAATTGATGATGTTTTTTTGTGAAGCCTGGCTCATTGTTGCTAAGGTCATCGTTTTAAGTTTTGGTATGGAAGCAATATTCTTTACTTGTAAAAAGCAATGAGCAAATTATATTTTATTAATATTTTAATCTTTTATTACTGCGTCGGAAGTTAGTCCTAAGCTATACTTAGTCCTAATGTATACTCTTTGCCTTATATAATTATAAAAAGTATACAATGGTTATTTAGCTATTGATTATGAACAGATGGCTTTAATTCGCAGGAGTGTAATAAATAATATTTATTCGCAGACGATATCAGTATCTCCTTAGGAGCCCATGCTTGCTACTTTTATGGCTGAATTTATGGAAAAAATGGCGTGAAGAGCGCACTTTCTAAATCTTCCAATTGATTAAATTTCTTTAGAGATGCTTTGGCGAAAATTTCAGTAAGGGTACCTTTCAGTAAGGGTTATTAGACTTGAGGGCAGAACGCTCTTAAAAGTCCCGAAAATAGTTCTGAGACCCTCTTTTTAAAACTACAAGCCAATTGAAAAGTCTTCTGAAAACATTCGAAATTGTGATACAGGATGTTTTAAACCACATTTATTCTCAGAGGATGGGGGCTGGTAAAGCTTTATTTTCATTATAAGGTTTTTTGCATGAGTAAAATACCGAGAGATTTGTAAATTGACTTGAAGCTTTAAGAAATGGTCCTCGGTTGGGCTATAAGTATCGTTGTCTTCATAGCGTATTTCAAGATAAAATTGACAATCTACATCTACATGATAACAAGCAAACCGCCGCAATGGTGTGTGGCAGGAGGTGTTAGGACACAAGCGAGAATAAAAGTGTAGGAGAAAGGTGCTTTTTTAAGTGGGGGGAAATGGATGCTTAGTGTTTTCATCTCCATGTGTTGTGATTATGAATCTTGCGAGGAAAATTCTTGAATCTATGGGTTTGACTGACTATTTATCTAATTTTATCAGCATTTTACAAATTGACGATGTACTGTGTGGGGTAGATTGCTTCCTCTAAGTAACATTCAGAATCACACTATTGATAAATGGTTAATAAGTGAAAGTAGCGATGAGTTCCTGATTCTGTAGTGGTTCCCATCCATAATCACGCATTAATTGCGTGGTGATTTGCGTTCTCTTCTAACAGTTTTAAACGAAATAGGCTGCCTTCCTTTGTATTTTATTTAATTATTGGATATCTGTTTGGCAGAAGTTTAGCACTACATACATTTCTAGTAATTCCTAGGAGACGCACGTCTGCTTAAGTAATTTGAGGTTGCTTCAAATAAAGCATAATATTATAAAGCATTAATATATAAAGCATTATAGGGTATAAAGCATTCGGAGGTAACATTATAAGCAGAACTGCAGTGAGTTCATTGAAGAGTAATGAGATGATTTAGGTGCTGAAGCAAAAACTAAGACGTATGAAAATTAATGCAAGTCATCAGGAAAGAGCTTAAAGGAACGTCTGGGGGAAATTTGAAGCTCATTATTTTTCAGGAGTTACTTTATCAGGAGCAGGGTATTCCAAAGTTCGAATTGCATTAATAGTATTTATGATGACAGCAAAATATTTGAGAGTATAATAGGAAGATTTAATTTTTTTCCTACAAACAAACGGTTATCAAAATGGAAGTACATATTTTCCTCCATATGTATATGTATATTGAATTTATTTCCATAGTATTCAGTGGAATTTTATATATTTTTCAACTTTTAATTTTCTTTTTTCCATCTAAATAGATGTCTTCAGTTATTATCTTTCCCAATTGGCTGATACCTTAATGCCCTTTTAAGAATTACTGTATAGCAGTTCGCAGGGGTAAACATTTATAGAATGTAAAACAAACTACTCCCCATAAGCTATTTTAGACTTCGATTTTGAATTGATATATTCTTGAAGCAAGATGTAGGTATTACAATTTCAGATGCAAATTCATTATCATAAGGCAATGCAATAGAGTGAACAGATAATAAGGGTGAATGAAGGGTCGAAGATCATGACAACAGGTAGATGACATAAAGAGATGTAGAGAGCACATACTATAGTTAAAGAATGACTTTACAAAAGTCATTCTTTAACTATAGTACATGACAATAAGTTAAAAGTTACACAAAAGATGTTTTTTCCACATTCTTTTATAAGTGCTTTAAAAGACCGCTACCATGCGTAATAATTTTTATTTTTCATATAAAACCTACCCCTGACCATTAGACTGCCCATAAAATATGTATTCCCTTTTCTACATTCCAAAATTTTGGAAGGGTATAATAGCATCAAACAAACTGCTTTACAATAGCACTACAATAATTTAAATATCTTTTCAATATTAAATGTTAGTCTCACAATCGTTTCGTAATGACTTTGTCATTAGCCTTGGCCTTTTCAATGAGGATATATTAGGGTACCTACATGGTATGCATGGTACTAGGCGTGTTCAATCAGTAAATACCATCTTTCTATAAAAAACTTCGCACACAGTATTTGTGTTTGAATTTATTTTTACATGAAAGAACACACATTAAATTATTTTTTGACATGGTTTTCGCTGTTTTTGAGGCGCTCTTCGTATCTGGAGACCAGTTTGTTTATCCCTTCTTCAACGAACGGCGCCACCGATGGTGACAAACACTCCCTTGAATGATGACGAGCCCTCTGTTAAATTTAGAAAAATTCATTGCTTATACGAGAAAGGAAATCGTGAAACGCCGATTCTCAAGAATTTTCTCATCAAATTTCCTGACTCATTCTTCCTTGACAAAAGAAGGCCGCCCCCTCGGTTAATCATGCACATTCATTCGGCCTTCTTTGAACTGTCTTACCCATTTCCTAACCATTCCCTATTACTCATTGCACTGTTACCATACACATCAACGATCTTCGGATGAATTTCAGCGGGTTTGCGCTTGGAGAAATCGGATAACAGACCATACTTCACACTCGGCGTAATCTTCTATTGACGTAAACATTGCAAACCAACAAAACAGATACTTGTCCCTCAAAAACGGCGGAAATTATGTCGAGAAATAGGTTAAAATATGCACTTTCATGTAAAAATCAATGCAAGCAATAATACCTTGTGTGAAGTATTTTAAACAAAAACGGTAATTACATTTTAAACGCACCCGTGGAATTACACTTATTCAGTAACTATAGAAAGAGCGACGGCCTCTGCATTTTTTTCCTCACCCTGTCACCGCCTCCTTCTCGTTCTCCCACCCTTGCCTCCTCGGTGGGAGTGGCCTCTGATCCTCTGCCTCCCCTGGCAACCCCCCTGCCCGCCCCGCTCCTTGCGAATCCTCCACCACTGGCCCCCCGCACTCCATCCCGACTCTGCTGGCCTCTCCTCCCGGACGATCGACCGGGGATCTCGCCCCTGGGCGATGCGGTGGACGGCAACGGGGCCGACTCCGTGCTGCTGACGCGGGAATCCGCTGTCTGTAAGGAATTCATTGAAATTAACTTCACGATTCACTCGTTTGAAGTTCATTCCTCCCAGCGAATGAATTGGGCTTAGAAAGCTCATGGTTAACGATCACCTAAGGTAAAAATAAAGGTTTTTCATGTAATTAGGATCTGACCCAGGTTCCTTCCGAGGAAAGGTGGGCTGCTATAGGGTTGAAAAATAACATGCGTAGTTGAAAATTTCTTTTTTAGCTCATATTTTTACAAGAAAAAAACAAACAGAAAATTATAGCAATCATCATAATAAGTAGCCGAAAAAATGCGTTTCCAGATAGTCCAATTGCGTTTCTCTAGGTAGTGACCTGCCGCACAAGATTAAAATAAACAGAAACACGTGAAAGAGGACACGATACTACTTACTTAATACTTCGGCGGTCGGGCCACCTTCGTCGTCGAACCTACCTGAGACTTCAGATTTACTTTTTCTCCATTTATAATTCAATTTTCACACTTACAGAATGTCTCAAAGCTCATTGGTGGACGAAATATTTTACTATTAATATGTTTTAGAAAACCTCCTCTATTCACTAAAATGATGATTTGATCAATACACATTTTACCCTTTTTTCACGTCGATTACCAAGTTTTTTAGGCTATTTAAATTCCATCTTGAATGAGTATTATATGACGCTGACGAGATTTTTAGCAGTTCCCGTTTCAAAAATGCGACAGAACGCGGCTTAGTTTGTACCTGTGAGGGCATTGACTGCACCTCGATATGACCGAAATATTTTTTTCGTTACCGGTGAATAAACCTACAACAGCAATTTGGAACCAGACACCCGGAGCAACAAGGAATCTTGGGTAATTTAAGTTGTTTTGCTGTTGCAATGGTAGTCATGCAAGTACGGTGGTTCGAGCGAAATTGAAATAGATGTGAATTTGGCTCTTGGAAAGAGTCTGGGCATAGGGAAAGGGCAGAAGGAAATCATGAGCGTCTTATGGATATGTTCAATGAAAGGCGTAAGATATATATTTATTTAACATGCATATTACAAATCGTAAATATTAGTCAAAGTTTTTAGTCAGTATCAGAGGGATCACTGAGTAAAAGGGTCAATATCAGTTAAAACTTTTATATCGTGCGTGGTTCGGTATGACTCGGAAACTTGGTCGTCGAGGCAAGAGGGCAGGCACAGGTTGGAGGATATTTTATGCAGAACTGGAGAAGGAGGTAAATACGAAAATGGGCAGAAATTAAAACAAATATTGATTAGTCCTAGGCATAGAAGGCAAGGGAAAGAAGGTTGTTGCGAGAAATTCTAAGTAGGCAAGCAAAGTGGATGCAGGGCACATTGATTGGTAGGCAATTGAATTTTGACGGCAATGAGAAAGGGGAGAATGCTGAATAAGCAAGGCAAAGAGAGAGGAAAAGTTAGTCATGCTGGAGAGATTGAATTAAGGTAGAATGTATGTGACTTTTAATAATGGTTTATTTTAATGTGTGGGTTTCGGGTTCCTATTGTGTAAGTCGGGGCCTAAAAGTTTGGTCCAATGGGCAAATCAAAAATCTACCTTAAGCAACAAATTCGACCAATCAAAATATCAGTATTTCAAATTTATACAGGAATTTTTTTAAATTGGGTCGGATATAATTAATATCCGAAGGCATTAAGCTGCTACAGTATGATCAAGACAGACTGCCGGTTTGATCATCGGGTGCCGATTAGAATTATGCTTTCTGTTATGCCTTGTAATGTGGTGATATTTAATCATAGGTACCCTAAAAGTCTTTCTTCCTTTTGAATATTGATAAGGAGAATATACATTTCCTATTGAAAACATTTCCAGGAATTTTATTTGGAGGCGATTCGTTCTTTTGCAGGCACATTCCGACATGTAGCATTGGAAGTCACAAAGCTGTTATTGATCGAGTAAACACCTATTTCCCCTTAAAAGGATTAATTTGGTGAGAACGAACAACACTAAATTAATTGTGTAATTTGATGAACTTTTAATCTGATTAAAAATGGACGCTTTTTTATGCATTTCATATCGCAAAATAGCAAAAATGTTCGTTAAAATTAGGTATGCATCTTTCAGGGGTAAGCTTCTGATGTTGACGATGCTCGTTTCAAATACAGACGTATTTCTATTTCCTTTCTAGTTCTCATTGTATAAAAGAACCAAATACCTTGTCAATAAGTGTCCCAGGAGTCGTTTTCTCAATTCCATTCATGTTATCTGAGGTTCGAGTAAACTCCATAAAAGCTGAGGGCGCCTTACTGCTGGCTTCAACTCCAACAACCTGAGTAGTAAGTTGAAAATTTTATCAAAATTAATTTCTAAATCTACGTAGACAGCTTATTATCGAACTAAGTAAGATGAGTTACTGCTAGTTGAAAATAAACCAGTGAAAAACTATTTATTAAAATATTTTACTAATAATTGATTTCAAATACCTTTGAAAATAAAGAAATTATTTTGTTTGCTTGTTAACTCAGACTGATTCTTTGAAGTAATCATGGTTGACAGGAATTAATATTTTAAAATATGAAAAAAAATGAAAAGTGGTGAAAAACAATCGTCAGTTGGTTAATTAAGATTATGTTAAGTATCATTTTTAAAACAAAACTTTTGAATAATATTTGATAATTTTTGGAATAGTAAACGATCGGGGGAATGATAGAGCTATTTTTAGAGGTTGGGGATCACATTAAAGACGATAAGAAGAGACTTTTTAGTAAATTTAATATACCTACCTCGACAGGTGGTAATTATGAGAAAGAGAAAAGATAGAAAAACGCGTTTTAAATTTTATTTAGAAAACATTGGTAATTTGGCAAACGATTCCGTCTTCAGGTCGAAGTAATTAAGTAAATTCTTTTATTCTTTCTTGAATATGTTCTCGGCTTCTCTGTGTTAATTGATTTGCTCTGTTAACATTTAGATTGATCCTGATGATGAGCCCAGTTTTCGACGGAAAAAGTTGAGATAAAACAAACCTGTTACCACTGAGAAGTCGTAAATATATTCTATAATGAGTAAAATCTGTGTAAATCTAAAAAAAAACTCTTTCATTCTCTTAATTACTGCCCACTTTACTTTTTTTTCGTAAGCTTTTACATGTGCGCGTCACCAAAACGCTGGAACTTCTTGTGTATAAACTTGGTTTGAACGTTGGTATCTAATCTTTGGTTGAAAGTAACTGATATGCGCGCAGGAACCAGTTTTCGTCCCGAGCGATACTATTTCGAAAGACTGCATAGGCGTGGGTGAAAGCAAAGAGGGTGAAATGAACATTCTCCTTGGACTTAAATGATTTTCAGTCCCTTTTTTCCCATCCAATCCTACTCCTGCTCATCGAAGTGCCAGGAGCTTTCAACCAAGCGTAATCGCCACATTTATTAGTTGACCTGGGAGCGGATGCCATCTGCCTCACACATCTCGGTCGACGAAAGCTACTAATTCCAATTTTAACCTCCTCCGCCCGACATCTGCCTAATTTTCACTCTGAAGCTTTCATTTTAATCTGATTCTTTATGTGCAGCTCCGGATTACTCCCCTCAATCATTAATGGATCAGAGAAAGAGGTCTTCCTTGTGTGTCGTAAATTCTTAGCTACCTCAACATCAAAGTGGCACGTCCCCCTCTACCCAAGTCTCCATCTTAAAGTTTCTCTTTCGTTTTCGTCTTATCCCGGTTTAATGACATTCATTTCACTCTTGACGGATCGAGGTGGAGTGATGGCTGGTGAAATGGAGGTGTTGAGGGTTCAGTATCGAGCTCAGCTGAATTTTTCCATGGTATTCCGATCCTTTAACCTTTGAGCATGTTAAGGAGGAATTAAGTTGCAATAATATATGTGCCAGGTGAAGTCTGGACTTAAAGGGTCTTCTTTTAGAAGTAGGAAAAAATGCCCAAATCGGGCTTCTCTCCACCATTACTCAATTCAATACTAACCCTAATTATACCCTTTCCCTCAATGGTGCCCTCCGTGATCTGTTGCCTGTTCTAATAAAGTACTTCATTTCAATGTTTAAATGTAGTAATCGGATGTAGAGTACTTTTGGTCATGAGTATTGACTGAAATTGAGTTAAATCCTAACAATAGTGACTTCGGAAAGGTCGTACATTCCAGCTACCAATACTCGTGTGTCCAGAATTCGAATGTAGAGCCTTGTATAAATATAAAAATTTTGGAAAATGATAATAGACATTTTTAGCTGAAATCGGACATTGCATTACTAATTTTCATTTGCTTTATCATTGAAATACAGATATTCCATCAGGTTAGGTTGATAAATATTACTGATACTGGAAGTTAAATTTATTAACTTTTTACTCAGCCTAATACCATTATAGGTAAGCCTTGTTATGAAAATTTTCCTGTGGACCCATTTGGCATAATATTTGATATTATGTATCCCTCTTCAAATTTTCATTTATTTTTAAAATATCTGTTCTTCCTAAATGCCCAAATGTTAACGGTTCATGTCACTCCAATGATGGAATATAATGAAAAGATGGTGTCATCCCATCTGAGGACTGTATGTATTTCGAAGAGTGATTATCCCTGACGTTTTACTTATTCCATAGACCTGAGAGAATTAGTAATCGCTCTCACACGTCAAGCCCTGATGCTTATGTCTGGGTGAATGAACGAGTGACAGTGATTCATTTTCTGAAGTTCATTGGATTAGAAGAGCAGCTTTCTCCTTAGCGTAGAAGAAAGTGCGCACATATGGAGAAGTGGGACGTTGAATGGAAAGATATTGATAGAATTCAGTTGAAGAATTTAATCTTTGTTCCCGAAAATGTAGTGTTCTGCTTCTTTTTTCGCTTTGGTTAAACTTTTATGTCTAACCTTTAACGAGGAAAGAAAAATTTTAATTCAAAATTTGTAGGCGAACATTTACGTACATAAGATGGTAGTGGTAGTGTATCAGATTAACACGTGAAGTTTGCTTCCGGATAAATTGTTACCACTTTATGAATCTTGAACTGCACAAATTAGTCATTTTAATTAGAATTTATGCATTTAACTTCCTTTAACGTCGGTCTTGGATAAGACCAATAAATACATTTAATACCAAACAAACTTGTAGGTACAACCTAGGTCATATTGTATTTTTGATCCAAGATTTATAACAAAATACAGAGGAAAGCAATCAGTTTCTTAAAAACTGCAATGCTAGGTCTGATTGGTACGCAAATAATTCGTGATTTGTGATGGGAATCACTAAAGAATCAAAGGCACAGCTCTAGATTTAACTGATGAAAATGGTACTAGTCAAGCAGTTTTGTTTGTTAAATAAATGAAGTAATCTAGCACCCACACTACATCAGTAAGTCGGACAGTGATGTTAAAATTAAAGAAATAGCAAGGCGAAATCTTTGATTCAAAAAGTTAGTTATTTTTCCCTTGCACGATTCATGACACAACACAAGGAGAGGAAAACATTAAACATCCATGCCCCCCTTTTAAAATACCACTCTTATCCTTCCCTTTTATTCGCGGCTGTTGTCCTAACACACGCTCTTGTGGCGGCTTGCGAGGCATCATGTAGATGTAAATAATTCTGCCTATTTTTTAACCGCCCTTCCTGTGGTAAAAAAAATCCCATCATTAAATGAAAGAGGATAGTCATGAAGGGGTGCTGGGCCAAATGCAGTCTTGATGCGAATCTGTAGAAACTCCGACACTTCTTTTAAGTGACTCCTCATTCACGTAAACGATTCAAATAATCGCCCTTTGTAACTGCATGTATATGCCCGTATGGATTTATTCCATTTTGTTTTGGTTTGAAATGACCTACGTTTTTGACGTTGCACCTTAAATCCAAATCTATGATTGTTCCATTTTGTTCCTATTTAATAATGTAATTCATACGAACCTCTTGCTGGACCACAGGCGTCTTCTCGGTTGAAGGAACAGGAACCGCCGCAGTTGAAGGGGCCGCGGATGGCGGAACCGAGGAGGGGCTCGTTACTTCCACGGCGGGCAATGGCGTCGTCACTTCAGGCGCCAGGGGTGTGGTCCCTCCTCGTCTGCTGGACGTCTGGTGGAAGGAAACAACGGTGTAAATAAAAAAATAGATTCTGGAGTCCACTATGCCTGGCTGCTTGAAGGTAAATGATACCATTTTTAATTTCAAATTTTAAAAAATCTTTGGGGTAGTAGTTTTATAATTACTGTTTTAGATTTTAGTGTCTTTCATTTGATAAATTGTGATGTCCCATAATGACTATTTTACTGGTCCAAATCGGGCAAGAAGTCAATTCTAAGTAGGTAATGTGTTCAATCATGGTATGCCTTTTTAAAATGCTTAATTAATCGGTTTAAAACATATCAACCAAGTAAAATGCTTATTACAAGTTAATCATTTTTTGCTCATAAGCTAATTAATTTAAATATTTATTGCTCCCGTAGTGCTTATTTTAGATCGAAGAAGTGAAGTCGCAGTTACATTTGACCATTGAGTAAGGACTGATTCTCTTACTACGACTAATAGTTAATGAAAGGGATAAATGCGAAGTTATGCCAAAATTTAACGCTGTAGATACTTTGGTTTAAACTAAAAAATAATACTAAGGAAAAAGTGTTCCAACGCTTTTTCAGCATGCCCCGATGTTCTACGGCTATACTACCGTAAGGGAAAAAACAGTTGCTTACCTCAGTTAATTAATTGAAATAATTGAGCCGTGAAAGAATGTGACGTGAGATTATGTACTTGCTACGGTGATTTGTGGTGAATTCTTTGCAGGTTGAACCCAGTTAATCCCTTTGAGTGTCTTTCTCGCCGACTCGTCTGTGGATAGCTAATTGCCTTATGGCTTGGTGTTGTTTTAGGTATTTAACTAAGAATACGGTGGGAAATGAGAGCACCATAAACTCAACGACCATTGGTGCTTCACTCGACTAATGAACGAGGGGATTTAATCCTAGAAATGCACATTTGAATTCAAACTCGATTGCCATTTGAATCGCCTTAATGAAATCGTTATCCTCATCTTTCGTCACGGCCACTTCTGTTCAAATCTGGATGGCTTTATGGATGGATGTCTTAAGGTGATGTTGCGTGGGTTCAGAAATTATTGTAAGGGAACCTGGTTCAAATCCTGCAGTTCCCATGGAGGGCACCAGATGAAAGCTTAAGAGGTGTGGTTGATCTGGATAGCTAAACTTTCTTAAAAACTGCAGGAAGCATGGTGAAAGGACCAGAATGCGTGAGTTTCACGTCCCGTAGGGTTCAATATAGGTTGAGCTGTACCCACATCCGTCAAACCGATCTTCATTTCAAAGACCATTATATTTTAGTTTTTGGCTCCTGAGTGACCTCGGCTATTTAAAAAAGTCTGGAAAACCACTGAGAAAAAACACTAAAGTTGGTTTGCCCAAGCTTGAGCAAAGTTGGAAGTTTACAGAGGCATTGGCGGAGTCAGAAAATATTTTATGGGGAGCTAATGCTAACTCTTCTTCTTCAGCTGTATGTGAAGCATTTATATATTCCGCCAAAACATTATTGGCACTTTATATTTTTTTTGATATATTTCTGAGCACAAATCAAAACAGCACTTTATATGATATTTCCATTAGTACTCCACAAATTGAACAATTTGTTTGTGAGTGAAATTTCCGGGATGGGTTGGGGGGTCCTCTGTCCATTTACCGAATACTCGAACCCCAGAGATATCACGCCACCTCTACTCATAAGTGAGAAAAAATACAAATTTTAAAGCCTCTGTTGTTGCATCCACTTGAAAAAAAAATTAACACCAGCCACCGCAATAGAGTGCGGACGTAAGATTTCGAATATCTTGGAAATGGGTTTTCCGGTAGGCCGTGCGGCGAGGGTCGAGAATGGGGGTGGGTCGCGGGAGGTAGGCAGGTACCCACCCGGGCTCCGTCTCTTCTCCGGGAGGTGAACTCTTCGGCGGCGGGCGCGGCGGCAGCCACCGCCGGCACTCCCTTCCTCCTGCCCCCGCGCCTCGAGCTCCTCTCGGTGTTCTTCTCCTCGGACGACGACGTGATCACTTCCACGCGAGATACCTGGGCATTCAGAAATTAGTCGTGAGGGACAGTTTGTGGAGATTTTTATTTCAGTCCCTCCGGATGATTTCCTTCGTCCTCGGTTTGTCCGTAACGTCCAAAGTGGTCCGTTTACACTTGTATGGTTGAAGTTACTCTGTCCGTGCTTACGTATCTACGTATGAATTCCGTCGGTTGTTTTTCGGGATAAAGGTATGTTTTTCGGGATAAAGGTATGTTTTTCGGGAATGGGATATTTCCGCATGCGTAGAGGGATGAATAATTTGTTTTGTCCACATATGTACTATACTTCCAGGGAAGTCAAAGTTATTTCGATTGAGTCAGAAAACGTCCCTTGTTTTCGTGGAGTCATAAAATATTTCCATCATGGCATCTGATATCCAGCGTGCTTATTTATCAGCCTCATCACTAGGGCTGAATTTGATGGTGAAGCTCATTTATATTTTCTTCCTCGAATAAACTTGCTGTATTAGTTGCTTAGATCATAAACTTTAATATTTTACGTCGAGTTTCACGTCTTTCCTTTTATAATTTTTTATTATGATTATCAGTCCATGGCAGTTTGGGCAAAGAGAGAGTCATTGGTCAAAGAAGACATTCTCTGGGTATTTGTGTCAAGTCAAGAACATTCCCAGAGTAAATAGACAATTTGATGATCATTAAAATTACAGCTAATATGCTTAAAATAAATCTGGTATATATCTACCGACCGGGAAGATGCAAAATGAAAGATTCAAAATGTTGTAAATTGAAATTTACAAATACTGAATCTTATCATGAAGCGATCTTTAGTGGAATTTACGTGTGAATGAGCATTGGGATGAAAGAGGCACCCCGCGTATTTCCGGGGCTCGGGTTTTGAAATCAGTTTGGGTTCGATAGAGTGATCGAAAAAATGGGAGAACTCTTTTCGTCGTAGCATTGAATTTTCTCCGAATCGCCGTCGTCCTGCTTACCCTGGTCGCGCCCCTCCTACTCGAACCTGTGGATCTCTCGGCGGCGGTCGGAGGGGTCGCCACTGATTCGACCTCTCGCGCCCTGGAGGGCACGCCTCGGGATATGGCGCCTCCTTGGCGCCTCCTCGTCGTTTCATGAGCCACAGATGAAGTGCTGGAGCTCTTCGTATTGGACAGGTGAAGAAATAATAACGACCATTTGAAATTTTAACGCACCACCATTTTTGAAAATTTTCGATTAAAAACATTCGGGAGTGGAAAAAAATAAATATATTAGTAAGCCCTTCATTAAAAGCCCCTCCGAATGCCCTTCTTTTCCACTTAAGTTGTTGCCCCGCCCACATTCCTCAAATTATCCCTCAATTCCTCAGAACAGATGGTAACAATGTTTTTATTAAATAATACCCCACATCGTTGACCAACCAAAACACCCCAGAAGCAGTCACACACAACAAGAAATTGTACGCCCTTTTACCGAAGTTGTTATTAATACATTCGTAATTTAATTTAATGGGATTGGTCAAACACAGAACGCCCATAGTTATGAAAGCAGTCAATGAAAAATAAAAGGAAAATAAAGTTCGAAAATCAAGGACACCCACTCGAATCGGAGCATAGTTGGTCTGCTGCCGAGGTATATTGACTCAAGATCTTACCTGAGTTCCTCAGTTATTGGCAGGTATTTTTGAGGAAAAAAATTACTCCATTGGTATTCATTGATAA
This sequence comes from Calopteryx splendens, assembly GCA_002093875.1. Lineage (NCBI taxonomy): Eukaryota > Metazoa > Arthropoda > Insecta > Odonata > Calopterygidae > Calopteryx > Calopteryx splendens. The sequence goes on from LYUA01000618.1 coordinate 383,527, forward strand.
AAGATACTGCCAACTGAGAAAAGCAAAATGGTGCACCTTAACCTGGACATGCGTGATTTCAGTAGTAGTTAATCAGCAAGGAACATGGGGTATTACTGCTCCCAACGAATACACTGGAAAACGTGAGTAAATTGTTCCATGATATGGGTGAATGATTTATCTTGATTTTGATAAGCATTTGTTAGTTTTTTATTCATGTTATGAAAGGGTTAATAATTTAAAATTCGGGTGATGGTGTGAAGTTGATGAGCAGGAGTGAATATTTATGGAAGGAGAAATTTTGTCTCATATTATTAAGGTATCAGTTTAACTCGTGTGTGAAGAATGACGAAAATTTCCGATTCATAAATTTCATCTCGTCTCTGCCTCCACATAATATGATTATAAGAGCAAACTAAACCGTCATTTATTTGTGAAAATTCATGTATTACACTTTTGGAGATCCATTTTTGATTAAATATCATTACAAATGTAAAAAATGTGGGCGACTTCATAAGTATTAGACGTATCTAAAACTTAAAGTGATCAAAAGAACCGTTTACGAGTATTTTGATTCAAGTATCCATCAAAATTTGTTATCAGTGTTTTTCTCTCTATTAGGTATACGCTGTTAGTGAGCCCCGAAGGTGGTATCGGAATGAATGCTTTGAGACAAGTAGGATTCTAAAAATATTTGCGTAAACCACTCATGTAACTGTTATGATTCATTGATAGGATGCGAATTAATTGTCCACGTGAAATGGAGTAGTTTGCATTTCCTAAAGGTTGAATTTTGGCAGGCTATGGAGGCCGGTATGAATTTTATTTCCGGAAAGACATCTGTGTCACATGGAAATTGCAGGATTGAGCGATTAAACTGTGAAACAAAACTTGGAGAATCGTTTTTTTTTAAATTGGACATACTTATCAAGTTGTGCTCTTGAAAGAGAGAGTGATGGAGAAAGCAGAAAACTGATGTGAGAGTGTTACTAGAAGTCGAACCAGAACCCAGGTTAAGTTAATGTTCTCTCAAGGGATAACTTGAACGAAAATTCACCCGAACAAGATTTTCACTCACTGCGGAATTTGTACTTACTAAAATTCCTTATGTGTCGTCGTGAGTTTGCTGCTATTGCAGCCCGTTCAAACTGCTTCTGGCACAATCGCCATTTTCCGGTGGATTATTTCTATACCTGCCTGCCTGCAGGTTGCGGGCCGATGTGAATCGATGGAATAAGTTCGAAGTACTTACCCCGTATCGATTTTCTTCCTCGGCCTTCAGGTGCTCGGTGGCCCTTTAATGAATGCATGACTCGCGTGACTCCTGAATCTGTATCTTCGTATTTTTTTTCGCAACGTTTCTTTTCACGCTTCGCCTTGCGTCACGATGACGACGCCGCCCGAGTTGATCTTCGGAATTCGCTTGCGGTCGAATTCGACGAAAGTTTCGGCTCTAATAATTGCTCTCTTTTTTCCCTTAATCCATCGAAGACACGGACGTGAGTTCCCGGAGTGTACGGCGTCAAAAGGGAGGTTAGAAATACCTTGCCTCACACCCGCTCCCGCGAGTGAAAGTGCACTCTGGCGAATTCGGACGCTCGCTTCGGGTGATTTCCTCGTTTTCTTCGCTCCGCATTCCAAATTGGAGCTTTCATTAGGTTACGAATTCATGACGGAGGTAAAAATGGCGTCCATATGATGGCCGTCTTATCGATGGCGTTTGCGATTTCGTCGGATGAAAGAACAGTAATGTGTAAATATGAATTTCCATCTTGTTTCAGGTTATACATTTATTGCAGTCCTTCTCTTATTCATTTTTTTCAATGTACTGAAATCTCTTGATTAAATCTTTTGTAGTAGTATATTGGATTTTTGTATTTTACGTAACTAGGTCTTTCACTTTATTGATATATCAAATCCAGTTACATGTCCCTTTCTCATTATTATTTCTTAGATCTTTATCTTAGATAGTCCGATTTTTTTATGAAAAATCAATGTATGGTTTACTTTCCCGTGGTAAACACTTTCCGCCCTTTGATCTCGCGCTCTTGCGCTAAGTTTCCTTGCTTTTAATTTAAGTTGTTACAAATGATTTTGTTGAGAGATTTACTTCAGTACATCTTTGAAATTGGGTCTGAAACTAGCGGGCTCGTTGGAAATGCTTGAAATGCGAATAGCGATCCTAAACCATATACATAAGAAGGCACGAGCCATCTTGTTTAATAATTACTACGCCAAGACTTGCAGAGCATGCATAAGAATCTGCGAATAAATGTAAAAAAATTCGTGGTCCAAGAGACACATGTTAAGTTTGATAAGAAGATAAACATGGAAATATATTTTTGATAGCTAAAAAATAAGAAAAATCACCAAATTCGTATCCCAATGCGTTTTTATAATGTTTCCTTGTAGGAAATAACGCTCAATGATTTTTTCTTCTTTTTAAGATTTTCCTTGGAAAATTCTTCATTCTGCTGTAACATATTTATAGGTTGTAGACCAGTCCTGAGACGTTCTTAGCTACAGTCTCGATTCTTTATATGCTCCATATTTTTTGCTCTCGCCACTCGTTACTTAATCCAGAGAAATAGCTCCTTTTTTACGGTTATTCAATGGCATTTGTATGTTTTGGTATTGAATATCTCATTTTTACTTTTAATTTAGCTCCTTAAGGAGCAAATTTTAGTGGTCCTTCCGAGTATTTGCCGTCGGAATGCTGGTATGATAAGAGTGATAGAGCGTCAGCATGAAGGCGTTGATGCCACTAAAGTGGGATTTTATTATCTGATCAGTAATTTAATTTAAAATACTATAATGTGACTGAATAAATCATCATGCCCATTCTGAAATCCAGCTGCAATAATATTGAACAGTCATCTAAGACAGGGGAAAGGAAATCCACTTTTTTTTCGTAACATAATTTTTTAAACTTCATGTTTTATCTTGACAAAATTTGTCTTCGTCCATATTTTACTTTGTGTATTTATGTTCAGCGTATTTGTCCGATTCGATCATCCTATCAGGGAGCCATATTAGGATTAAGAAACCTGCATATTCACAAAGATGAGATGAAAAATTTGATGAAGATGAGTCTCCCAACGCTTCTGCTCTAAATGCTTCATGCTTCAGTGATACAGGCATTTTAACCATGCGACACAGGGTAATTTGGTTAGCAGGATTAATGTAAATGAAATTATTATTACAGTGTTGATTTTCATGAAAGTTTCACCTTTGTGCCTCCTTAGCTTTCATCGAAGGTGAACATGCGGTAGAAGAATATGGTGCAGTGAGTTTAGATGTTAGAAATTCGTATTGATGATGGAGTCTCAGTTGCATTACGGGACATAAAATAATGAGATTTACAAGTTTGGTTCAAAAGCATTCGGTGCCTCTCCTGGTAGGGCTTCGATCTTTTAAAACATATCCTTCCTTGGCCGATGGAAATGTTTCGCGTTCCTCCCGCCTCGGGCGCCTCACCTTGCTGAGGGTTATGGTGCCATCTCGTAGCGCCTTCTTGAACTCCTCCGGGTAGTTGTCGGATTCTCTGATGCCGCCGGGAAGCGTTGGCTCTGTGGGCGCGGGAGTGGCGGATCCAGCGACACCGCCCTTGCCTCGCCTCCCAGAGCTCCCCCTCGAGGACACTGTGGGGCCAGCGGTTTCTTCCGCCTCCACCCGACTGCTGATGGCATTCAGCTGCGGAACCCATTCATTTCAGATTGCAAAAACCCACTGTCATGCACGTCCACGTATTATGGGGGGGCAAGGAAACCACAGAAGTGCCATTCACACCGTCCTTGCTATCTACACACATTTATTTTAAAAACTGATTTAAGAGTGAGGAACCGTGGTCCACGGGTGGCATCAACTCGACGATCATTCATCGAACGAGCTACAATTTAATTTGATGTAAGTTGGGGTGTTTTTTAAATAAAAAATGACACATGATCACTTCGCGTGTGTCCGTCAGCCGTTAGTTTTTTATTTTCAATGTGAGCACTAGCAAAACTAGAAAAAAACCAACATTGAAATTGGCATAAGCTAGAGCATAAAAATAAACAAAACTTGGCTTTTTCATAATTTTTATTTTAACACTACCCAGATTTGACTATTAACTCATCTTTAGGTGAACTATAGAAAATTATTTTACGCATTGGGTATATATTCTATATATATATACACATATATATATTCTATATATATTATGTATATATATATTCTATATATTACATACATATATATATCCCCATTTGGTCTGAACACTTTAAGTGTCATTTATTAAGTCCCCAACAATTAACCCACAGACTTTAAAATATCCAACTGTTCGAGTGGATCCAGACGGAGTCCATTCCTCTCTAAATGAAAAATTTTAGGAAAGAAATTCCTTGTGGGACTATTTTCAAGATGTTTAGTTCACCTGAAGATGACTGCATATACGAAACCTAGGTGGTGTTAAAATTATAATTGTGGAAAAAGCAAGTTTTGTTTATTTCTTACGAAGGATCGTTTCCGCCAATTGACGGCCTATACCACAAACTATATAAGTTAGGGCGTTCATATGACTGGAATGTTTTTGATCGAAATCGTACTATTGGAGTTCAAGGATTCAGTCATTTTTTTGTGGCCACCGTAAGAAAATTTCAATTTGCCTTTAATGGCATGTGAGGTTCACAACTGTTAGTGCTTGCCTGTGACAAGGATTCCTCGACCCTATTTAAAAATATATTTAGAAAAGTGAGAGTAGATCAATAAATATAAGTATTACTGCAGATTATAATGATCGGGAATATTTTCGTCTTCGGCACTCGAAAATTTCGATGGGAGCTAACCCCACTATTAAACATTCTGATTTAGTTTACGTGTCTGCTGTTACAGTGAACATAAATCCAAATAGAAGTGTCTTTTCATGCATGGTATTAATATACCCTGTTGAAAAAATGATGTGGTGGTAAAATGAGATTACTTATCTGTCGATTATTTATTATATGTTCCAGAGTCATCAAAGTAAATCTTTATGAGGTTGAGGAAAGAAACGGTCGTTAGACTTCAGCTTCTGTTGCGAAACTATGTAATTAGGGCTACTCGCTATGAAGATATGTATATCGGCACCATGTCGATTTTTGTT
>LYUA01000618.1:399453-410299 GCA_002093875.1 Calopteryx splendens
AAGTAAAAGTTTTATCAACCGGGTACTTCTTTTAAATAAGCAAAATACTTTTAATGCGTGCTATTGTACGCATCGTTAGAATATTCCAAAGAGTATTTGTTCGCTAGATTTAGCTTTGTGGCTCACTAGATACCAAATGCTTTAAATGGTCTGAGTGTGAAAATCGTTAGTTATTTTTCCGCCATTTCAACATTCTTCAAAATGTTTCGATGGTTCTTATTTTTGCGTGTAGGCTTATCTTTCAAACGATGCATTGTTTACTGCTGTAGTCCTAAGTTGGCTCCGAAAACTGTGAGCCAACGTATGCGAATGTCTGAAACCACAAGTGCCGGGGTGACACCCCCCCCTCCTTTGTGTACCGAAATTTAAAGTGTTTTACGATAAAAGAAATAAATTTTTAAATTTTTTACACACATCCTTCGCAAAAAGGGATAAGTCAATGCTCTTCAGCATCCGGTCATCATAATAGCAATCAATCCTTCGACTTTGGTTTTGGTAGTGGTGTGGCAAATCACCCCGAAGGTTGCACACGGTGTGGGGACCAATTCTTTTATCTCTGCCACCATTAGGTTTCTCCGGTTAACATAATTAATTCTCTCATGATCCGGGAGGAATAAGTCTCCTAAAACTAGGTAAACATTTTTTTTCGGCACAAGGTGGAATAGGTGTGAGAGAAATGTATGATATTTAATGGTTATAAAAATGATTCCCATTGAAAATGGAAACCCTAATTTCAACTCAACTCTTTCTACTAGTGAAATCTTGATGTGCGCTAACAAACAGTAAGTTCATTTGGCTCTTTGAAGCGTATTGTTCAGGGAAAAAATGACGCATAAATTAGATTTTACCATTATATTGTGGATCTCAGTAATTAAAATGTTTAAGCAACGATTCCAAATGAATGTCAATCCAAATTTATTCCAGAAATATGTATTATACTTTTAGAATAGTTAAATAAAATTTATTGGGATGGAAGTATACGAAAGCATATCCTAAATTCGTTTTGATTTTTCCATATCTCTTATGTTACATAAATATGCACTCTCGGGTGGCTGTTGAGGGCAAAAAATAGCGATACTCAAAATAAATAGGTGACTACGAATAAATTGTTCGTGACGCCATGTAGGTATATTAGATACATCCCATCAATTTGGGCTACTGTATTAGGTACCTATATCAATAAGTGCAGAAGTGGCATTAGGAAGAGGCATCCAAAATTACGATAAGAGGTTGAAGATTTCTACTGATAAACATTTATTTTATTATTACATTAACATTTGATAATATTGTTGTAAATAAAAACCGTTTTTTAATTTATTAAATTTTGCAAATCTTAACTTTTATTATGGAACGGTCTCAACAAAGAAACGTGTTGCAATATTTTATAGAATGATTCGAAATATGGAGATTACGCCTCGCGGGAAGGACAATGGAATTACGGACATCGTTCTTCGGAAAACTAGTCATTTAACCCAATTTTTACATTCTTTTGTGATTAGGAAACTAACATTTCTAGGTGAAAGCTAAATGAAATATGAACTTAAAAGGTTTACACCCAGTTAGTTACCCATGAGACTGTTTCATATGTTTCATTTCTATGTGAGCCCGTGAATTCACGTGGAGAGGGAAATACTCTGCAGAAACATTGAAATTAGTTGAAAATTATTGCTACAGAAACTGTGGGTTAGCTTATCTGTTCACCACTATTAATGCTATGGGTGGTCGACCAATTCGATGGTCGTTCCGTACGATTCATGAAAACTGTTAAACATAATTGTGGACTAGTAAAGCTCTTCCGCAGGTTACGAACACCTCAAATATGCACTATTTCCTTGTCCCTTTCTTCATTCCTTTTTACCTCCTTCAAGTCGCACAAAATGCAATTCCTTTCCCCTCTCCTTTTCAGTTACCAATCGTTCTCTCTTCAATCACAACCTTAATTTATACCCAGTATATACGTCTCCATATCTATTCCGTTCAACCATTCAGCCCTCTTCGAACTTTAATGGAAAACAACTACTTCCCTTTTTCTAACACATCTTACACTTCTTCGTTTTCTTCCAATCTCTCCCAGCTAAATTTCTCCAAGACAACACAATATTTTCCTCACTAATATACGCTTCTCTGATGAAGATCAGGTTTTGGAATCTTAAATTTCTACGCTCAACATAACAATAGTTACTAATATTTTCTGTACACCATGCACGAATTACTGTCATCGGTTCTATCTTCTGTGTGAATCCTTCATTAGCTCGCGTAGTTCTTATCCTATTGTCCTTATAACTACGATCACCCACAAAAACACTTCCTATGCATGTGAATCTTTTTAAAACATTTGGTCGTCTGGCTGAATAGAAGTTTTCAGACTTCTCAGTTAAAGTATGAGAGAGCTAGCTTATGAATTCGGAGGCTAGATTTTCCTTCGTACGCTTTTAGGAAAATAACAGAAAAAACAAGTGTGACATATGACAACGTGTCAACTTTGAGTGTCCAATTTTGATGCGAATTTAGTCGCATTGGAGGTTGAATCCCACATTTAACACGAAAATCGGTTATAAGTTTGGTTCCATGTAAGTAAGGGGTTTCAGAACCATACAACTCCACACTCCAAATAAATTTTTTCAATTACCCACACTCCCCGTCTTCAATTGCTTCCTTTTTAAAAGTGGTTATATTTTCTGGCTCGAATTTTCCCCAATTCCTTTAGCAATCACAGTAAAAATACGTAAACTCTAACTTAAGCCCTCCTACTTTAATGCATAGATCAACATTCTTATTTCATGATAATCTCAATATTTCCCTTTTTTAATTAGTTAATGATTTGTTTTCATCCTTTTCTGTACACATTGATCCCATAATGTCCAAATAATTATTAAGACCTGTGGATTGGTGTAATAAAGCTTGATAATCCGCAAATGTGATTTAATCTGCTCCCCAACTACTTCCATTCCCAACACAAGCCTCTCCTGTATATTCATAAATACTATTGGCGCTACAGAAAAACATATCTTGCTACTTTGCGTATCACTGCCCATTCGCTTTCTTATTCTGCTTCTCTTGATATAGGATACTGTCTCAGGCTTAACTGTTTCTCTTAATTTCTGGAACAGTTTTAGACTTCCGCGGCTATCCATCCAACTAAAATTGTTCAAAACTATCTAATACATTTTATAATTCTTTCGGCATTAGCTACCTCTATTCTAATCTGTCAAGCTTCCCTCAAAAACTGCGCTGAGAACAAAGGAATCCTACACTGTATTCTTTTCTGTCAGTGTTGTCAATAACTTGCGATAGATTTCCTAATATTTTAAATAATATTTTCTTTAAAAAAATACACGTCGATTATATAACAGAGTACATCAAGGAAGTCAATGGTTACCCATACGTATTTTCTTCTCTAGCCATAGCTTCTATGCATTGGGATGAGTATACACCCTTCCCTCATCCATAAAATACGAAACCACCATTTATATTGCCTCCCCGCTCAGCACTCAACTACCTGAAGTCGTTCCTTCCATCACTTTCTTAACCCCATCGTTATCTCACCTAACCGCTATTCCTGTCTCGTAATCTTGTATGGCTGTTCCAAACTTCCTTAGCGGATCATGGACCGGGCGAACACCGCGAGGCCACCTCCTTCCCGTCCCAAGATACCATTCCCGCTGAGGAGGAGCATGGCAACAAGATCTTTGAAGGAAATAACCTCTCTCCTCATAAGGAAAGAGTTTTCCTCGACTTTTATCCCTCGGGTGTATAGGATATTACTAATCAACTATAAGGAATGCTCCGAGGTGAATGTTTTTAAAGAAAGAGTACAGGCAGGGGATTTTGTATAAGAACAAGGTTAGGCTGGCTTCGATGTGTTTAAGTAGGTATCCTGAGGTTGATGTAGCAAGCATATAATAATAGAAACCTTTTGACTTACGTAAAGGGTGTGAGAAAAACTAATGAATAAGCGGTGCCTTATTTAAATATCATATGCTTGTTTGCAGAAATGATTTAAAGATTAGGAAACTTATGTATCTCCCAGTTATCTGACCCCCCCTTTTGTGTGCAAGCCTTGCTGATGGAATTCGATCAAGAACATTTTAATTTGTGGTGCAGAGAAATTTCAGCATAGGGCATCCCAGACGTTTCTTTAGAAATTTGTTACAAGAATAAAAGTGTCTCTAGGTTTACTAAATGGGTCAAACCGTTATACAGGTTCGTATTGAGGATAATTAGGGAAATGATTTAACGTTTTGGTTGATATTTTTTCATTTAAAATATTTAGTGCGGTCGGGTTAAAATTGAAGGTGGCAATTAGTCGTTCGTAGCCCAGGAAATATTTGTGCATAAAAATATATATATATTTTTTAAAATTTACATTTATAGAAATAATTGGAGAGTTAAATAACAGGACCAATACATTTAAGGGATCCTATTCCCTATTTGAGGGGCAAAACTTGATAGAAATCATTTGGAGGTGATCAATTGCAATCTAATACTCCCTTAAAACCGTTCCGTCCTTTTCTTTCTCAAGTAAACGCCCATGCTACCCCTTTGCCGTAACGTGGTTGGTCGATTCGTTGGGTGCGCAGAATGCAGAACTTCGACGTCTTTGGCCGCAATTTTGGGAGACCGTGTCCGGGATCTCTTAGAGCGCACCCTCCCAAAAATTGCTCCCAATTGTCCTCGCTTACCTGTTGCTGCCACGACCTTCTCTGCGCCTCGTCCCTCCCGCCGCGCCCTCCGCCGCCACGCCCTCCTTGCCCCGCCCCGTCCTCCACCAGCGCCAACCGCCCCCTCTTCGCCCCTCCGCGGAAGGACGACTGGTCCGCCGTCGGGGAGGCGGCCTCGGGAGCAGGTCGCTGACGTCGACCAGCACTCCGGGCCGCCGACTGCCGCGGACTTATCTGCAAAGAAGGGAGATTGATCCGTGACGATTGAGTGCTGGAATAGACAGCGCTTTCACTTCCCAGGCGTAAATGCCGCCAAAAGTAGATTTACCCCCCCCACCTCCATGCGCTTCGCCTGCGTGAAAATTCGCTCAAAAATGCAAGGGTGTGCTGGGGGTGTTGTTCAAGCTCTGCGGCTTTGGCCGCAAATTTTCTTCACGCAAAACGTCTCGCCGTCAAGTTAGAATTTTACGAAATAATTTTTTTTGGAAAATTGGTTTGGTTTTATTGCAAATTTTATGATTGGTATATCGTTAGGCATCTTCAGAACTATCTAAATGGTGTTTGTCCGTTCTCGTGTAGTGAGCGGTTCACGGGTTACTGAATGTTTCAAATGGTGAGAGGGTTAAAGCTGTTGGTGATTTTTTGTTGTAGTCGCCAGGATTCTCCCACAATTATTTCTGTAGCATGTTGACATATTTAAGACAGTGCATCCTTAATCACTCTTCTTGAAGTAGGCGGGAAGCACGGTGAACAAACGTAACCCGTGAGATATAGTTTTATGAACTATTAAAAAAATTATTTTGAATTTAAAATAAATCCTTTTTCTATTGACTATTGTTAGTCATCCTTGGGTCTTTTAATAGAGTATCTGTTCGTTTAGCGTTTGCTTTGTGGTTTAGGAGATATAATATTTTTAATGTTTAGAGCGTGTATATCGTAGGCGATTTTGAGATGGGCGTCAATTCGGCTGTTTTAAATATTTTTCGGCTTTTGAAATGCGAAACTTAAATAGTCTTTGGCTTTTTTATTACCTGTCAATCAATGCATCACTCAATGCTCTAGTCGAGGTAAACGCAGGGCTCTGTTAACAAATATAGGCAGCGCGAAAGTCAGACACAGAGCGATCACCAGGGGTAATCCCCTCCCCCCTCTATATGCAGAAACACGTAAGATGTTTTCCGTCAAAACATGGCCCATAACCGTCATAATTGTTGGGTGGTACGATGAAAGCCAAGTAGAGTTCACATTAGATGGGTTGCATTTGAATTTTTACGTGTTCTTATTTTATTATTATGAATTAGTTTTAATTCATCGAGGAAGGTGACAATTTTTCGGGGATCGGGTTTGTGCGGTGCGGATTGTGTACTGACTTCCCACACAGAGGACCCGGGTCCAAATCCAGGTGGTGGGAAGGCCTTTTTTTCAGTGGTAAACCCGATCCCTACTTGAGTGTTATGTGGAGAGAGCATTTCAAGTTCTGCTCTTTATCCGTCGGATGGTACGTTAAACTATGTGACCCCATGGTGCCCTTCCTTAAAGAGTATGCTAATGTCGACGTCCGGTTTCTCTGTGTAAATGTATTAATTACGTTAAACGTAACGAAGACGAGTAACCTCTGATGTTTACAATATAAGTAGGTATAATAGTAGTGGGGACACGGTTAAATAAAAAAATAATCCTGGGAAGTGATAAACTACGTCTGACTAGAAAATTTGCAAAAACGGGAATTTGGGTGCTGCCTTGAAACCCTTGAAAATTATTAAATCCCCAAGAATATTTCGGAGGGCTAGAACATCCGTGGGTTTAGGAAAAGTAATAATAATTCCCCCTTGAAGACCTCTTTGCTATTGGGAAAAAGACGATAGAAATATGTATGCAAATGTAATGTATATGATATGTTAAATATCTATGAAGTAGCTAAAACGATCGCATGAGCTCACTGTTCCAGAAATCATGGCATTGCATACAATGCAGGAAAATAGTTTTTTTTTACTGGTTTTTTTCCTTCTGAACAAACCTATAAACCTATAGGTACTCTTTCATTTCACAATTAATAATATTTCTGTCGTTGGCTGGTGTTCCAACAAACCTTGACACATGATCTTTGAAGGCATGTCCCGAGTAACGCGTGGACGTAGATTCAATGCAGAATATTCCTACGTTTGCGCTGAGAGAGGATCCGATGTGGATCACTCTAGGTTCTTGACAGATTTCTTTGTCAACAAAGGATGTGATTCGCCACAGGAGAAGCTACTTTTGTTTTTTTTTTGTAGTTTTGCGTATATATCAGCGGATGTTAGCTCTTTGACCAACTGTCGTTACTTGAAAAGAGCTTCAGTTGCCAACTATTTGAGGGCAAGACCTTGGCCATCTGCCGGATGTCTGCTCGCTTCGGAAAGGAATTCTCGGTGGTACAGATATGAAACCTTCTTTATAAAAATTGTATCCATTTATGAATGCGGCAAGCTTTATAAAGGGTCTATTTACGCTTCAGAAATGGACGTGAATATTCTTCCTAGGGTCTGCCCTTGCGAATTTGAAAGGATTCACAACGAAGCTATGTTCTGTGTCATGTATATTTTTAATCAGAGAAATTTTAAAGTTAAAAATGCTCTCTAAAGAAGTTGGAAGACTTCATTTAAGTCTAACGTTAGGAGATATTACGATTTAGGATTGCTACGAATCTCTTTTTCACTTTGTCTGGGAGAACATCTTTTTTCTGAATAGCAATAATTTACTTGGAATGATAACGATGGTTTAGGCTAGGAATAATGACGATTTCCTTTTACGTACACGGAGTAAAACTAAAAATTAGTGTTCCAGTCTAGTCTCCATTAAAGTAGTGATTCAATATTTTACTGTATAATATCACAGAAATAGCTAACAGATGTGGATGCCATCTTTTTTTTAGTGTTACTATAGCAAAAAATCCGCAAGAAACTTTCGGGAATACTCCCCTTTAGCCAGCATTAAAACCGACTGTTGAGACCAGTCTAGAAAATAAGATGACAATTTTAATTTCAAGTAATGAACAAGGATGTAGTAATGGACAAGGTCAATCATCTTCGATAATTTATGTCTCATTAACTAGCTGTTCGCCACGTTTTTAGAGAATTATTTTTAAATATTCATTGATATTAAAAACCATCTTAATAATAATGCCTACTGCTTCTAATAAATTCAGTATGCAAAGGTCCGTTAGTTGGCAGGTTCGAACGGTTATTGTATAGGAGGACCAATGCAATTCGTTGGAAATCGTGGAAAGTTTGAATTGGATATTTATGAGTGACTGTGAGGTAATGAAGGGCATGGTGTGTTTTGAAAGGGTGGAACAATGGCGGTGACGAAGAACTCAAAGTTCGACCAAGTTAGGTTGTGGACGTCTCGGTGGATCGTGCAACCGCGGAAAATCGTGACAGACGTAATGTCAAAATCTGGGGAAGTCTTCTTGTTTATCGCTTACTTCTGAAGCTGTGGTAGGCAAGTTGGGATGTGTGCGAATGTGTGCCTAACGGACGCCCAGAATGCTAGCCGCCGAGAGATAGATATGCACACAAAGATAGAAGCGCGTGGAATCGGCTCCTTAGTAGATATTTTCATAAATAAATTCTAGCCGAAGGGGAAACGCTGTTTTCCCAAAAATTTAAGGGTCGGTTTCAACCTACAACAATCAGTGCTCTATCGCATATAATTTCCTTATTTAATCAATATTTATGTTTCAATAAACAGTATTAAGCAGTGAAATTGTTAAGAAAATGATTATAAAAACATCCGTCAAACCAGCAATCAATGAATCTTGGTGACTGTTAACATGACTGTATTTAATAATAAAATAATGAATGATCAATAGAGTTAAGAACAAACGAAAAGTTGGTTAAACCGGACCAGAGTCAAGTAGCAATCACTTCAACGCTGACAGTCGTCATCCCAGAAATAAAAAAATGTTTGAGCAAACACTTTTGAGTCAGAAAAAAGGACTACTGCTGTTTTCTGGGAAGGAAATCGTATTACGATGCTTCTAACTTATTTCGAGAAGTGTCGAACCTTGATCCTCGGGCATGTATTTTCAAATCCAGATGAAATTTAGACGAACCCTTAAGAACGAAACCCGTGGAATGTTGTCTTCAAGGATTTTATTTTTCCACTCCGATGCCCGGCCTCACACTACAGCTGATGTGGGTGGTAAATCATTTACCCCCAAAAGCTCCAAGTTTGCTATGAGAGACTACCACTTATTTTTTTTCACCGAATGAAGTGGGCCGCACCTCAGAGTTTTGAAAATGAGTGGTGCAAAGAAGGTGTGCCACGACGCACAACATTCACGTGAGTCTGTGCCAACTACGTGAATAAATAAAATGTATAAGCATATGTATTTTTAGACTGTGGCAAGGCATATCCTTCATAAGATTTAGATTTGAAAAAAAAAACAAAAATGGGACTTTACTTTCTGGGCTCACTCCGTAACTCACCGCTGCAAAAAAGACAGTTAAAAACCGAGGGCGAAACGAATCCAACATTCCACTTTAGAGTGGTCGATTCCCAAAGTTAATGGGGCGGAAGCAGCTGGATTTGTCGCTCCAAATATTTCTTTATTTTGTCAACCTTGTGGATTCCCGTGGATCGTTTTCCAGCCTGTGCTCCCACTCCAACAGTGCCACCCCTCTCAAGGGAATTTGGCAATTGGATTCAATATCCTGATATGTTTATTCAAATGACTGTCGTTTTAGCTTCTGACACTTATTGGAGAATTAATCATTAGTTATTTCCTTCGGAATAATATTTTTTTGGCAGTGTTTCTTGGAATTTTTTAGATACATTTTGCGCCTTTTCTGGTTTAGTCTAATCTTAGACGTCAGGAAATAGACATAAAGGCCTATGAAATGAAATAAATCTATGAGACAACACAAACTTAACGGTAAAGTTAATTCCACGATGCGTCATTCCTCAATATTATTCAATTAGATTGAACGTTGTAAAATGCTGAAAACTTAGTCTTGTTTTATTAAAATTATCTAGGTTTGATCTATTGCCATTTGGAATTCAGGTGCTCTTGCTGTTTGTGTGCATATTTAAGATATTTAATCAGCGATTTATTTTGTAAGTATTTTTTTTCGTATAGCGCCAGAATAAAGACAATATTATCATGGATTAAAATATCTACGCGGTTCATTAGTTCTCTCTGACGCTTTGAGTCACGGAATTCAACCCCATACCTATAATTACCGGAATAGCTACAACGTGCAGTGGTTAAATTTTTTCCACTGAATAAATCTTGATGCTGGAATATCCTTTTCCGGCAGAACGATGTCCATCACCTCTCAGGGTTCTAAAGCAAATCCCATTCGTACATGTACGTATGCATCATCTTCCGATCTCGTTTCAAAAGGGTGGAATGCCGTTATATCATTTTACTGGCTAAGTAATGACGATAAGTGATAAAGATTTGACAGTTGACCTCAATGTTCTGGTTTCCACAAAGTATTTCACTCACAAAACCTGGGGAGCTATTCGGAAAGGAATCAAATATGTCGAGCCTCGATATTGCTTAAATGTTTACTTCATAGTCTCGACGAATCGTGAGTTTAACGCACATGATTTGGGAATTATCTAGGTCGTGATGACACACACTCGATGCAGTCGAGAATGGCAATCTTGAGGTAGCACTGAAAAACCACCGTTTCGGCATCACATTGGAATCTTAAGGTGGGTAAATGAAACTTCTTTTTTGGTGGAATTGTAAAGCACTGGCCAATTTGACCTAATAGGCGTTGGTAATTTTCACCAAGTGACGGTCAAGTCCATCGATTTCAATTTTAGAAGGCTTCATTCGTCAGACGGAGTGGGTAAAAGTTATTTTGAAAGACCTGAACTCCATAGCACTTTCAGACTATGTTAGTGAGATGCCGCTCGAGTCATTAATAAGTATTAATTTCTGAGTTAGCTTTTGTGGCGGCAGATACTCAAATATTTGTAATAATATGTGAAATATTGATCAACTACAGTTTGGAGTACAAGCTAAAATCACAACACTTCCAGCGCCAAATTCATACGAACTCGAAGCAATCTAGGAGACACAAGCTCGTATTTCCTTGCATGCATCTTAACCTCTCGTACAGATTCAAGCGTACACTTTGATTACCGTGAACTTTATCGTTAATTCCTGATTGTCTCTGGGCCTGTTGGCT
>LYUA01000618.1:427344-437556 GCA_002093875.1 Calopteryx splendens
ATTAACCCACTCCGTTTTTCCTACATTCACCAAGTTAGGTACCTTGTGGTGTGGCATGTATAAAAAGAGCATCCTTCATTTTTCATAAGTGCAAAAACTTATCCAAACACAAAATTACAATTGGAAATTCACGGTTTCACTTTCTTGAAAAAAATCCACCCGTGGTCGAAGTTGAGTTGGGTTCTGCCCACTTCGTCATCACGTCCGGGCTCTGCGGCATAGTTTCACGATTCTCTCTCTCCTACGGCGGCGCGGAGCGAATTGATTCAAGGGGCGTTTGGACCCGCGAAATCACCGGGGCGGGGGGCATGGAGTTCGGGGCCGAGGTTTTCCGAGGGGTGGCGGGTTGGGGAGGGGGCGTAGAGATCGAGGGAGGGAGGGGGGTGGAATGAATGAGGGCGGTGGGGGAAGGAGTGGATTTTCCCTGGACTTCAGGGGGTGAGCACGAGTCGAGGAATAATTTACGAGAACAGCGTCACGGATTTTGATTAGTTTAATATTGGAATTCCGTCTCATGATGGGCCAATCTTATGCGATACACGCCGTCCGTCATGATTTCAATCGTCCAAAGGAGTTTTTTTTTACTTTTCTCAGTAAATATAAATAGAGTATGCAAGGTTACCAGCTTATACAGTACCCGGGCCACGTGTAGCATTCCCTTTTAATAGTCATGGCCCTCTACCAATTAGTTTTTGCATATTTCGCTGGCATGCCACGAGCAAAGCCAAAACCTATGCCGGCTTTCACTATTCTAAAGAAACTTGTATCCTTTCTGAAGGGAATACCTTGATTGTCAGCACGCCATTGCCCGCGTCCTGCCAATAGGAGGTATATTTAGTATGCCTACTGACACACCAAGAGCCGTGTGTTGCCGAATGAACTCTCAGGACAAGAAGATTAGGAGTCTCAGAGAAGTAAGAGCATGCACAAAACAATGTATGAATACAACACAGACGAATGAGGTACGCAAGTATAGGGCAGTGTGGGGGAAACTATTTTCCATCCCAAAAGGTAACGTCGTGAAGTGCCTGTAGGCGTGTAATATTCGCATTGAGTACATACCTGCATCGTACCGTGAAGTCTACGTTTGGGCTTGGGTGCGGGGCTTTATTTTCTTATCGTCAATTATCTGACAGAGAGAGAGAGTATAGTCTCACGCAAGCTCTACCACAAGCCGCTGGCTTTAGATAGGCTGGCCGATGTGCCTTGCATGCAAGGTGTAAGCACCTCGGGCTAGTGCCGTATGTCTTGATTTCAAATTACTACTGCATCGACATCATTTTGATTTTTAGGTGCTCCGACGCCTTGAAGTCGTAAAGCACCGTAAATACAATTACTAGAAAGTGCAATCGACTATAATGAACGGCAATGTCTTTATGGAGATGGATGAAGAAAATTAGCTGGGCATGGAGGAAAATAGGCGACTAGGTTTAAGGCAATGGAGGGGAACACGTAAGGCTATTAGTGGAAATTTATAGGAAACAGGAAAAGTGGACGACTGAGATGTAGTGGGATGTTTAAGAATATTAGAGGAGGACGAATTTTAGGTAAAAAGGGAAGAGCAAGGAAAATAACAGACATTTTGTGCACGTGATTTTTCGCAGCAGGTATGAAGAACAGATGAAGAATATTGTGTAGGCTGGCAATATATACTCATGAGGTATATAGAAATCTTATGTGTAGAGCCTATATGTCGATGAGATCACCGTGCTAAATGATCATTTTTAGATCTATTCCCATGGTAAGATGGAATTGGGTGACATATTAATGGATCCATGTCTTTTGCCGGAACAACTGTTTGCACACAAAATGCTGGTGTTATACTTATTATTTCTGTTTTTGACGTCACTACCAACTGTGACAGAGGAAATTAAAATCTAGGAATTCAATAGTGTACTACCTCTTTCTTTATGAGAGTAGTCTAGATCTTTTGATCGATTTATTATTCTTTTGGAACTACCGTAAGTAAAATCATGTAAGATACACTCTCTTTAAAACTATGTCATCGAAATTCGTGTAACTCATTCCGTTTTTCGCATTCCTCGCGAATAACAAAATGTTCTTCTACTGTATATAAGAGCTTATCGAACATCTATCATTTCCAGCTATAGGTCGTCGTTCTTGATTGGTATCTTTTATGCAAATATGATTCATTACTTTCTACATGGATTAAATAAAAAATTGCATATTAATTCAGTTTGGCCACTCTTGTTTTTCGAAATCGTGATGAAAGTTGATACCACCGAAGTGAATGTATGTGAAATGGTGTTCATTTTATCCCTAAGTGACCTAAATCACCATTTAAAAACCAGAATGACATAAAAGAGTTTTTTTTTCAGTTACTATTTGGAAGAATGTAGCGGAAATTTCCCGTGGTGTAATACTGCCCAAAACGTGATGCGCTAGGTCCGCATAAGTGCTTTCGAAAGTATATGTGCACCGGAATAAGATTTCATCATGAATGTTCCTCGATAAAATATTTTCTTTTTGTTTACTCACCAATTGGAAAATATTAAATTACATTTTTGTTTTCTCTTTGTGAGTCCTAATTTTGGTTATGATTCATTTTAAGTGTTGTACGAGCAACTAGGAATGAAATGCACGCAAGTAGATGCATACGGCAGCCTTTCGTGGGTTACACTGAGGGGCTTGGTGGGTCGGGCCAGACGAACGGGCCGCACTTTTGGCCACCACTGTTTTGGTGTTACGTTGTTAACGGTTGGGCAGATTATCAACCCTGCGGGGTGATCCCGATAGTAAAAATTAAATCTGCAGAGGGACTCGGCGTCAAAGCTGCGCAATTAACAGACGGAGCGAGTGTTTTATTTCCACACGTCAGAACGGGCTCCAGCCATGCGGAAGGGAGCGACCGACCTGGAATTGTTTCCTCCGCTTTGCTCCATGTGCTGCGCACGACGACCGCGCCGGAGAGAAAGCAACCTTGTTCGCCTGGTCCATTGGTCTCTCTCTCTCTGTTCGAAAACGGTCCGGGGATTAAAGAGAAATGACACCGCCCCACAAACCACCTCTGCACTCCGCGGCGCGTGATATTTAGACTGAACTCCCGGGACATTCCGACGAAGTGTTCTATTTCTTTGTGGTGGCCGACGGACTCCTTTACCAGCAGTTACTTTACCACCAACCATATTGCTGTCGAGAGCTTAGGCGTTTGTTCAAGTCCAGTCCTCCATGGATGAACTCTGAACTCGCATGGGCTCGGTGTTTTCACCATGACTTTTCCTAAATTATATGTTAGGCTTCTAATTGTTGGGCACAAAGGTTTACCTCTGACGTGGCAGATGGGGTTTTGTTCGGTCATGAAGGTGGGAAGTTACAGTTTCTTCACGCGAGTGGTTCACACGAGATGTTCTCGAATTTGATGGGCCTAATTTTTCAAACGATTATTCAAAACATGCGGTTTACTTCCGGAGTTTCGGTTTACCGTTGATGGGTCCGGAGGGAAGGTTTTGTGCCCCTCGAAAATGTTCTCACGATGCGTCATGCGTGGGTGGACATAGACTTCTTCTTAGTGGGTCATCACTTTATGGATGCCAAATTGGTAACAGGTACTTTTTTTTAATGATTTAAAAAATCAGAAATACGAGCGTAGCTAGGTAGGCTAGGTAGTAAAATGGAGTGAGTACGTAATTAGTATCGAGCGCGGTTGACAGTTGAGGAAAAGAGGATATGTTTTCAGAAAGGGATCCTTGCAATCGACATTGAGGTACTGAGGTACTGTCTGTCTGCCATCAGAGGTACTGACTGCCATCCCGACGGCCTTCTCCAATCTCATGTACATATACCGGAATGCTGCTTTAATGAACTCGATTCGATGGGTTCTAGTAAATTATAAATTCATCACTCTATT
The DNA here is from genome assembly GCA_002093875.1 of Calopteryx splendens. Classification (NCBI taxonomy): domain Eukaryota; kingdom Metazoa; phylum Arthropoda; class Insecta; order Odonata; family Calopterygidae; genus Calopteryx; species Calopteryx splendens. The sequence goes on from LYUA01000618.1 coordinate 431,213, forward strand.
TCAGGATCTCCACGTAAACACACTGCGCTTGATGACAAGTTTTATAATGTGGAGCTTGCTTAAGACGACTCAGCTTCTTCACCGTTTGATATAAGGACAAGTGAAGCTGTGAAAAAGGTTCCCAAAGGTAGGGATTCTCCGTGAAGTGATTAAAAAAATAAATTACAAAATTTTAGTTCAGTGAAGTGTTTCGCGACAAACTTGAATTTGCGCGATCTATTCCTTTGGGCAATAGTGTAAAGGTAAATTACTGAAGTAGTCGTGAGTGAATCCGAGAAGTCTAGTTTTTTTCTGTGGTTTTGTATAATTGTATGAGAGTCGTAATTGAAAACGGTTCTTTGAAAATAAATATGTGTTTGCAAGCACATGAAATTTTTTTTCTGTTTTCACAATGACTTAAACTATTAAATTATTCCGCCACAGTCAGTTATTTTTCAGAGCAATATCTTTCATTGTAGAACGCTTCGAAATAAGAAGTGCTAAAGAAATGGCATGGAATTTAGTTGGGATTGCATTTGAAGTACTAGAACAAAACATCGGTTTAATCAAAAATTATGTACTGCTATTATAAAAGGAATTCTGTGTTTTGTCAAATACGTGGTAGCCTTGCGAAAACCCAGTCGGAACTTTCAGATGGAGACAAAGGAAATGGCCTGCTTGGGTCTTCCCCCCATCCAACAAATCAATCTTCTGCCTAAAGGCTGTGGTTAGGTTTAGAGGTCCTCATATTACGCGTAATTCTGGTAGGAATACATAATGATTAAAACATTCATGCCTTAAACTCTTAACAGGTTCCACATCTCACTCTGTTACAAGAAACCGACGTTTCTTTCCGTATTACCAGCTTTTGGTTTGTAATAGTTTGTATAGCTTTTTAAAAATGAATGTTGCTGATCGATCGAATATTGTTCAGTAACAGCTTTCATTTGTTCAAGCTGCTTTTCTGCCTCATATTTTGGGTAACCGTAAACAGATAACGAAGTCAGGGGAGGGAAACCCAGCGCCACAACATATTTTTTCTCGTCTAATGACATTTTAACATGTCTCCCACTGCAAACTCGACGGGGTTGCAGAAACGTTTAACGCTTATGTAAGAAATTCCAAGGCTTGTCAATTGACTTGAATTTTACGTAATCCCACCGGATCTACAAATTGAGCGAACGAGTTATAAATGATATTCCACCGAAAGGAATAACGGATACTGTGAGAGCGTATCGTGTGTGGGATCTAAGTCATTTTCATTGAGAACAATGCAGCGATGCAAGAGTCGCATGAGAATTCAGGGACGCTCGGTCCTCGATTTCGATTCTCTAATGGCTCATTTGGATGCATTTTTAGCGACGGTGGAGAGGACGCTATGGTGTGTCGGTTAAAGATTTCCCCATTTCGTAACATTTCCTGTCCCTTGCTTCCTGGGCACGCATATTTTGAGCTCGTTTTTTCCCCGTTGGATTATTTGGTCGGGGGGAAGGAAACCACTACTGTAGGAACGGTAGGTGGCGACATTTGAAATTTTGCGAGTGAACTCGTTCAAACCGGATTAGGAAAATTAATATTTGGAACGAGAGAAAGCTCCAGGCGACACTGGCTTACGAAAAAATTGAATTAATGTATTACCTTTATTTAATTTTCCTCTAGGTACCAACCACCACTAGCGTGAAAAAAAGAGTTAGGTGATTAGCCAGACTTAAATGTTTTCCTGAGTATTCTCATTTCTTTTCCTACGTAATTCGTCAGCAATGCGCTTCTCTATAATTAGCGGGCGGTTTCATCTCCAGCTATTACTCGTTAATATGGTACGTTGACTCTTGTCTCTTTTGCTTAATCTCGTCGGTATCCAAGAACGGCAACTACAGGAGTGAATTGAGAGCGAGCCCCACGCCTGCGGCCCTCCTTTATGTGGCGAGTCCAGAAGTAATATGCCACGATTCTGATACACCCCGTGAGACATCCGACACTCTCAAAAGGTGGCGGAAATATTCGTTGTGCGGTGGCGATCAGATCCATGAAGTTCTCCTGAACATTTGAATTCTGAATCGCAATTCATACTGAATGGCACATGTATTACCAAGTAAAACTTTTATAGTCCCATATCTTCGAGTAAGAGGTGAGAAATTTCGTGCTTTTTTTTGGGCAGAAGGAAATCTGCCCTCGACTTGTTGTCGAGTCACAAATTTGGGTCAATTTTAATAATAAAGGAAATGCCTGGTGGAAAACATTTGACCTTTCGGGGAAACAGAATGCGAAGATCGCTCCAGCAACGGAGGACTAGACAGAAAGCAATGAATTATTCGAGCGATTGAATTCTGGAGGTGAAACTGGTTTTATGGGATTTAATAAATATGAGTTTGCCAGCTCAACACAAAAAAATTAAATAAAATTTCATAGCTTTCGAAACATTTTACGAGTCTTTTTTTGCTTGCGTCTTTAGTGATTCATTTTTCAAATGCGATAATAGGAAACTTGGTTCAATTTCTTCACTTCGTCCATATTTAAGCGAAGAATTTTAGTAGATATTTGAAGTGGAAAAATACACTACGGTTTAGAATCAAACCGGCTCATAATCCTTGAAGAGTCTGAAGAGTTTTAGTTTATCTTGAAAACATTTATTTTTTAAAATTTTATCCTTGTATTACTTGCCGATTTCCGGGAATGTTGATCGTATGTTATATGGTAATTGATTCAACTTAAGTATCCGCATTGCACAACTTCAGAGAGCCATGCAAATGATTATTATGCTCAGGGTGGAACAATTGATCCCATTAAATTTCAAAAACCATGAAAGTAAAAGAATACAGTTGTGGAATTATATTTAATTTTATTCATTCATCACTATAGTTCACTCCCGAGCATAATAAACATTATTAAAAAACCTAAAAAGCACTCTGATTGCAGTCTGTCAAAAGAAGAAACGTATGTGAATGTGTTCTTCGTCCTTGCAATTCCCTCAGGTTAAATTCCTTTGAGGTAACCCGGTTGAGAGAAATGTATTCGAAACTTGCCTTTACTGTCACATTACGATGTAAATACCTTCAGGTGAATTGTTATTTGGGAGACATAATTTCGCGGAGAAATATCTCCGTTATGAGGTTTCATGCGTAGCTGTCGTTACGTTCACTGTTTATGGTCTTAATTTTTACAGTTCATGCGCTGGAGTTGTTGGTCCGATCTCCGGCTGCGCAGGAGCGAAGTGAAAGGCCCCGTTGATGTTGGGGGCGGGGGAAGAGGGAGAGGGGGCTGGGCTAATGTCCGAGTTCCAAGACCGACCCATTTTGCATCGAAAGGGTGAGGCCTGGTGTTGTGGGGGCGGGGGTGACTCTGAAACGAAGTGCGAGGGCGGGGGAGGTGTTCATAGAGAAGGGGGCGAGGAAGGAGAGTGTTAAGGAGAAAGGTCTTTTCGAGGAGGCAGGCGTTGGATTGGGAGAGAGTGCAAGAGCGCACGTGATGGTTGGGTACGTTGGATTTAACGATGATTGTGGTATCGCGGAGATGTGGTGCCTCCTCGTTCCCTCGTCGGGTTACGCTTGGGTTATTTAAATTGAGTTTCCAGTGAACGCATCAGTTCTGCGTTCGTGGGCATGAGAGTCAGGAGGTGAAGAGCTTTTAGTTGGATACATTTTTTTTATAGGTAATCCAATTTTTTTTCGAATCTAGTTGGAGGTTTTTCTGTAAAATGCAAATTGGGATTTCCTCAATCCAGTATCATAATCAAGTTAAAGGGAGATGACATTTTAACGTAAAACTTCTTACGTTTCGGCGCACGCTTTCCATGGAAAATTCTTTGGCATTAATTAAAAATTAATTACTGATGAAATGATGGCTTCCACGTAGTGGATCTGAAGATGATTATCTTTCAATGTCTCTTCCGCATTGGTTCATCTTTTATGGTTTCAACCAGTTCCTTCCAGGAATTCCTGTGAAACTGTCATCTGACAAGATTAACCAGCTCTGATGTAACCACAGAAGACTTTTAACAACATTTTTTCCTGTGAGATTTCAAATTTTCAGAAAATTTAGACGGAATTTCTAAGAAAAATTCTAAGGAGAGCGAGATGTATTAGTGATCATGAGTTTTCACGCTTCTTAGTCATTTACTTAATGTATTTGATGCGGCGGAAAATGTTCTGGCTTTCATGTGGAGGCGATTTGACAGATTTAGGGGGATATTTAAAAATTATATTCTAACCCTTCTATCAATCGTTAATATTCGAATAGTTTTTTTGAACTGCCTCGTAAGCGGCCAACAGGAAATTCATTTCAACGATCAATGCGGTGCCAATTTTATTGGATGGTATATTTATAGATAATTACTTTCAAGACACAGTCACTTCACACAGCAAACCCGTGCAAGGGAATTCCATCACATGACAAAACAGCGGCATTGATACAAAAATCTCGACCTCTGATCTTTTCGGCAGACGCGTAACCCATGGAGGTCACCGGATGAACAGTCCTCATGGAAGCAGTATAAAAACACCGACAAAATCAATCTAATGGTTAGTTTTTATAGTTGAGGGTGGAGCCCACCCTGAATCGATCTATGAAGTGTGCGAAATGTCACGCATTTAGGATAAGAAGGGTGCTGTTCCTTTTCCCTTTGATGGAACATTTGGTAACCCATGAAATTTTAGTTACCAGAAAATCGCACCTCTTGGACTTTAGACTTTGTGGTCCAAAGGTATCACCCGGAATTCAAATCTGAGGCCTTCCCGTCAAAAGCTAAACTCTATACCAGATAGGATACCATGTCACCATTGGAAGTATGGAAATGACAATTTTAAAACCTTTTATCCCGTTTTGATATATTTCAATGCCATACCGTAATATTTTACTTGTTCGTTTCTTATAATTTTACTGGGACACGTCCAGTTAATACGAATATTTGGAAATTGATATTAGAGATTTTTATTTCGATTATTATGGAATATAAAATGAGGATAAGACGAATATTACAAATGTTACATTGGCAAATGTTACACTTCTTACAAATGTCTAGGGCCGTGTGGTAAGGTAATGCTGACACAATCACGCTCGTTTTTATTAAATTTTTTTAGAAATTGAAGGTGGATGAGCGGTTTACATCAGAATAAATTAAATTCGTTCCAGTTGGACTCAACGGGCCATGAAATAATTTTTAAGAATTCGGGAGAAAATCGCGTGGGCCCATCTCTAGAATTGCCTGCTTGAGATCGAAATTTCCGAAAATTGCCCTCAAGAGGGCAAGAAGCGAGTGAGTGTAGTTGGGGCTTGAACGAAAATGACTGTGACACGAGCTTTTGAGTAATGGTTAACCCCCAAGAGTCCTTCAAAAGACTTTATTTCCAAATGATTTTTTTTGACCTGGAAGGTAATATCTTATCGTGCAATATTTTTTCAATATCTTGAGCGATCATTCTTTAGTCCAGTCTTGGTAGCGGCGTGGTCATCATCATCAAGAGTAATCTGCTTGCGCATGCCCGAGGTGTCTGTTCTCCTACTCCTACTAGTCCTATCTGTCCTTCCCTTTATTCCTCCGTAACGTTCTTCATTTAAGAGAAATCTTTTAATTTCAGTCTGTGGAGAGTTACTTAGTTTTCGGTAACGATTACTTTTAATGTAATTTTTGACTGCAGTCGTTACATTTCGAAAGGTGTAGCTATTACGTACTTGTAATACACTCATGGTTTTAAGAAAGTAAACGTTACCTTTTTGTTTTAAGTCCCACACGATGCACTCAGAATCAGTTTTGGAACAATTATTTCCTAATTTTGAAGCTCGAGGACTATCGAAATCAATGCCGGGAGGTCTCTTAGTCGATATTTCGCCTTTTCTACGCTACTTACCAAACCTAATTTCCAAATAAATTTCGGTATCTGATACCGTCGCTCTCTCTCTGTCTAAAGATTTATCAAATGTAACTGTAATTAGTTACTTTAAAAAATTTAATCGATACTTGAAATTCTGTTTCCATCTCTGGTTCTTACATATCCTTCAGCGTGGAGTTCCTTCTTAGTGTGGGGTCCATGCAGTCTTTTTCCATGTGCTAGCTAAATTGAACACTGCACTTTCCCCTTTTACCCTCTTCTGTACCTCTGCATATACCACATCTTCTGTACCCATCACCTGCGCAAGATGGAAAAAGTTAGCAGACCGAACTATTTACATTGGTCCGAAGGATGACTCATACCGTGCGTTTTTTCTTGCGGCAGATGGATTCAGAACGGAAGGGAGCTAGTAGAAGAAATTGAAGAAATAAGAAACACCAGAAAATATCATTGGTGTGATGCTGTAAAGTGAGGAACTCTGGAATAAAGTGTTCGCATATGTGCAGGCCATTTCTCAGGAAAAAAGGAGATCGAAGAGCA
>LYUA01000619.1:55099-75239 GCA_002093875.1 Calopteryx splendens
GTAACCTAACACCCCCTGCCACACGCCCTCGCGGCGGCTTGCAGGGTAAGATGCACAAGATGGCTTGAAGACGTGACAGGAACACGCGGAAAATATGAAAGGAAGACACTTACTTGGCAAATTTTCAGCAAGTGAATTTCCGTCATCGAAGCCGAGAAAAGACTAACCTCCGCGCGGGCTGGTCATTATGGTGAGGAGCGGTGGGGGGAAGAGGAATTAGGGTTTTCCCGGTTTTCCCACTCAGTTTTCCCCTGGCGAGGGCCTTTCCCGGGAGGGCCCGGGAGCCCCAACGAGAGGGGAAGGGGTTGGGGGCGAGGGTGAGGAAAGGTACAGGAAAAGGGTCTCTAACGTCTCTAATATTTGCAGAAAAAGATGGTGGCTCCGTGAAGAATGAGAATGAAATGCGTTTTGAGCATGAAGGTGAGAGACGTGTGTGAATGTGGAGTTAACACCAGTTTGTCAATCGCCGGGTGTGGGGAAGAGATGAGTAGACGATAATTGGTGATGAATTGATGAATTATATTTATAAATTATTTTGAAATATAAATACCCGGATGAATGAAAGACTGGTTAGGGGTTCATTATTGAGACTGTATAGCTGTCGTCAAATATTTTTCTACAAAGATGATCAGAGTAACTTTAAGCGAATGATCGCAGATGCATTTACTTATGCGAAAAATTCACAGTCGAATGATTTTTTCACTGTGAATTTTTCGCGTATGTAAATATTTTTCTCATGTGTTTTGCCGTGGGAGGGAATGAGTAGCTGGTTGAAGGTGAGAAAGCTTTCCAGGACGTCCTATGGTTACTTATTTGGTATTTTAGTGGTGTGATGCATTCGCCCACTGAGAATGTGGGAAAAAGATTGCATTGTAGGAAGTACACTATGTTGATGTTGTGGCTTGTACCGGTGGCTTGAATGGTTAAGGGGTTCCCTGTGTTTGGAATGTTGAAGGAGGTAATGGGGATAAAAATCGATCATGTTTTACAGCGTGGTTTTCTGTAACATTTGTTGGGTGTGGGGTGATGGGATGTTGCCGGCTTTCTGAGGAAGAGAACGGGTTTTGTTGATTAGGGTTTTCAAGTTCAAGAGAGGGCGTCTGTGACATACTGTGGGACGTTTTGGTAGTAGGTAGGGAGTCGATTTACTAGGTATATTTAAGGACGGGGAACACACCTCTCAGAAGGGTATTCAGATTTTGTGTTCAGGGAAAAATACGTGGTGCATAAATTGGTGCTGGGATTGAAAATTTCTCTGTCGCGTGGTGAAAAATTAGCGGATGGAAGTTGAATGCGTTTTTTAAGAAGAGGCTGCGGGTATTGTGTCTTTGTGAGAGAGGATTGGAATTCACGTAAATGGTCACTGAGTTTATTTTCGTAGTCGCAGATTCGATGGCCACGGATGGAGGGTGAGTATGGAATAGATTGTTTTGTGTGTATGGGATGACAACTGTTTTAGTGTAAGTAGAGTTGCCTATTGTATAGTTTTATATGGATGCAGGTTTCAAAGGCATTGCTTTCTTTTAAGTGGATGTCAATGCCCAGGAGGTGATCTGTGATGAAGAAAAGGTGGAGTGGATGGAGGAAAAGGCGCTGAGGGCGTTGAGGAAACTCGTTAGGGATTCCCCGTCATGTGTCCAGATGACAAAGATGTCATGCTTGAACCTTACCCACACCTCAGGTTGAAGAGTTAAGATGACGAGGAACTCCCCTTCGACCTTGCCCACGAAAAGGCTCATATCAATCCCTTATATCAATCCCTCATATCAATCCCTTAGATATGTAGAAAGAATATTTGTTGAAGGAGAAGGCGTTGCGTGGAAGGATGATCTGAGTTAGTTTCGTGATAAAGGTGCTTGAAGGTTTATGTGGGGAGTGCGATTGGGTGGGATCCGTGAGGCTTGAAGGGCAGAGTGTGATGTGTGTGATGGGCTTGTGGCAGGCCACCAGACATTAACACCATTGAGTACTTTTGTTATATTTACTTTTTTATTTTATTATGCACTCAGGAAGTTCCAATTGCCGTGTGTATTATGAACTTCTATGGATGCGAACGGTGTGAGGGAAAAGGGATTCCTTATATTTTTCTTTTCGGCAGTCAATCTCTTTCAACTTCCTAATACGTGCTACTGACAAGAAGATACTAAATAATACCTTAATTAACTTAAATGGATACGCTCAAAGGCGATTAGCAGTATTGCATTAAAATACTTTTATTGGAATAAATATTATAAGCAAAAGGAAAAAAATTCATATTTTATTTACTCAATGCACTTTTAAAAAACTCATCGCACTATCACATAATTAGCAATTCGGGATCAACGACACTGTGAAACGCGGTTCCGAGGAGATTATGGGTTCCGCAAGAGATTTATGCTCCTGAGTTCCGACAGAAAAAACAACATAAAAAAAGCAAACAAGCTGACACTGAGCACGAATTTCAGAGAGCCAATGGGGACAGAAAAGTGGCTTACAGAGTATATCATGGATAGTCATATAAAGGCGGGGCAGAATTAATTGGGTCAGTGTCATAGATTTTGTATCAGTTACTCCAACCCATCTAAGTAGCTTTTTATCAACTATTAGTAGTAATGTAGACATAGAAAGCATATGGTATACCATAAAAGCAGAAAAAAATGCTTTGAAGAAAGTAATATACATGCTTTGTTCGTTCTAAAGACCTCTGAAGATTCTAATACGGAAGTAATAACTCTACTAGAAATGCAGGCATCGGCTCTTACTTCTAAGAAAAATAACAGTATAATTACTATCGGGGGGGATGGGGGAGAACTTTAATCATCCATCAATAAATTGGGACACATATATAATATTGACGTAAATCCCTGCAATCGGGAATCTTGTAATGCATTACTCAAAATATTCTCGGAGATTTCCTTGCATCAAGTAGTAAACATATCAACGAGAAAAAATAGAATTTTAGTCATTTATCGACCAGTCTCCCGGAATTGATTACACACATACATGTAAATGACGGGATAAGTGATCACCAGGCCAAATTTACCGAATCTAAAACAACGTTACAAAATATACTTGAGCCCCAGAGAAAACTGTATCTCTTCGAAAAATGTAACTTTAAAGCATTCGGGAAATGACTTGAAAACGTATTGTGAAGATTTTTAGATAATGCAATTAATAGGCAACATGGAAGTCCTTTTTTGAGATAGCATGCCATGGGATGGAAACTTCGTGCCCTCCAAACGCAAACAAGATAGTAACGCCCCCCCCCCCTGTTTATATAACATTGAAGTGAGACAGGTCTTGAGGAAACAGAGAAAATTATATTCCAGATTGAAAGAGCAACCAAATCCACCTGGTGAATACAAGGGAAAATGGCATAGTTATTAAGTTAAAAATACACCATTCAACACACACAAACCAAAAAGATTTTGCGCTCCAGATCACTATTACTATTATTTAAGAAAACAATTCTGGGTGAATTACTGTACGAGAACCCAAAGTTTTTTTTGGTCAAGCGCTAGGGAGTTGCAGGGCAAACATCAAAACGTTAGGTCATTACAGGACGAAAATGGCGAAGTAGTTGTAGGCAGTGCCACAAAAGCTAATTTTTTGTAAAGATATTTTGAAAGCGTGTACAACAAGGACGACACAAGACAATGCGAAAGGCTCCCTGGCATCAATTAACCGATGAATGGCGTCATCATAAACAGCAAGGAATTGGTTAAGAAACTACATATTATTAGAGCTAATAAATCTCCAGGACCGAAAGGGATCCCAGCACTCACAGTATTAAAAAAGTCGGAACCATATATTGAACCCCACTTGGAAAACATTTATTAAGTTCTCATCGGAAGGTAAAACGCCGCAAGGCTGGAAAGTAGCCCACGCCATTCCCGTCCACAAGAGAGGAAATAAATAAGATCCCGGAAATTATTGACCAATATCATTAACATCCCTATCCTGAAAAATTCTCGAGCACATTATTGTTAGTAACGTCATACATTTCCTTGATAGTCATAGTTTTTTCACTAACACACAACATGAGTTCCGAAAGATTAGATCTTGTGAAACAACTTGATTTATTCATCCACTACATACCCAAATCGGGGGAATCAAGAAAACAGGTAGGCGGTATCTTTTTAGATTAAAAAAAGCATATTATCAAGTACCTCACTATAAGCTTGTATACCAACTGCGATTCTGTGGATTTAATGAAAAAGTAGTGAATTGGGTTCGGGATTTACTCTTTGAGCGACAGCAGAAAATTATCATTCAGAGAACTGGTTCCGATTTTGTAAATGTACCCTCTGGGGTCCCGAAGGTAAGTGTAATCGCTCCCTTCCTATTTTTCATATACATCAATGATAGCAGTCGTACAATTTATGACGATGTAAGTTTATTCGCCGTCGATACGGTCATTACCGAGGTATAAGTAATAAATCCGACTATGAGGCCGTTTATAGTGATCTCAACAGTAATAATTCCTGGTGTGAGGAATGGGGACCATAATTAAATCTGAAAAAGTGTGCAGCGATGAATGTTTGGGAAAATAAATCCATACACCCTTGCAGATAAAGACTCACAGAGGTGGACGTAAGAAAAACGGACCAAGTAAAATACCTATGAGTCACTCTAACGTCGAGGGTAACGTGGGGTAAACACGTTAGGAACATCTGCGGAGCTGCATTGAAGCAACTGGGATTCATTGAACGCACAGTGGGTAAATATTCTAATGAAAAAGTTAAGGTGTGTTATTTCGCGCTAGTTAGATCTCATCTTGAGCATGTGTTGAGTATTTGAGGCCCTGCGGAGAAGGGGCTAATCTTGGAAATAAACAGGATACTTAAGTAAGCTGCCCGTTTCGTGAAGAATCGTCGTAAGCGAATAGAGACGGTCATGTTTTTGTTAGATAGCCATGGTTGGAGGCCACTGGAAGCACGAAGATTGCATGTGCGTCTAAAAATGTCAGGAAAATACAAATCATTCGAGTTTGATACTGAAGCAGGAGGGGATAATTCTACCTCCGCATTACGCAGGGAGGCGAGACCTCGACGGGATTTTTGAGAGAGAATGAATGCCGAACGGATAGGTATAAGGGATCCCTCGCACAATTCGTGTCTATAACAGAAGGAAACGCACGCGACAGACGGAGCATCCCGTGTGCCAAAGGGTTTAGGATGCGAATAGCAATAACAGTCAATGCCATTAATGACTAGTGGCCTAACACATCTGCCACACGGCTTGCTGGCTACTATGTAGATGTAGTGATGCACGATATTTGCCATTTTTTGCTTGAAAAAGTGAAAAATAATTGCCTTTCAACTTGACACTGCATTATGAAGTGATTTGTTAAAAGCTCTTCTGTTCATGATAACCTTGATTTTGACTTTATATTTCTTTTATTTCTTAAATATACTTCACTTTCTTCCTTTATACTAGATTAATACCTTTCATCGATGAGAAAAGAATCGCATCAGCGTGTGATCCCAAAGAGCGCAATAAATTGAATGGCATGCCTTTTAATCGTGCTCGAAATGTTGGGAAAGGATCCTTTGTGATTTTTTTTCAACCGAACGTACGAACGTCACTCTTTACAAAGGCTCTCCTCAATTTACTGCTGCCTTAAGCTAACAATGATCCTAAGTGAAAGGTCGGGGCAATAAAGGAAGTTGGTTATGAGGATGATGGTTAGGATCATTTAAATGAGAAAAGCCTCAAATTGAATATCGGAAAATAGTACCTTAAAGGTTGCATATCCTTGATGAAGAATCTTATAAAAGTTTTAGTGCACTGAATATATCTGCAGCATTTAAAAAAATATGGACTGGTCTGCTGAAAAACCTTTGGTGGGTCACTTTCCAGTCATTTGTTGGTCAAATCCCGTGTAGAGTGAACGGACAAATCTCGCAAAATACCCAGTATCGCAGTAGAAGCTCCTGGAAAAAATGGCAGAGGTCTGCAGCTTGTATTTAATTCGCGCACTTGGCTGAGGGCAGGTCCTGCGAATTTTAGACTCCCTAAGTGACATCGCAGTGATTAGAACAAAAATCAGATCAGATCAGCTAGGGTTGTAAAACATGTTATGAGAAAGGAGTAAGCGTGACGGGGTTGTTGGATACACTAGGGTGGGAGTCACTACAAGATGGAAAAGAACAAGCGAGGCTTTTACAAGACTTTTACATAGGCACAGGGCAGTCGAGTTCACTCGTGACGTTGAGGGAATTATTAATCATCCCCACTACATCGGCGGAATAGACCACCCGGAAAAAAATAAGAGAAATAGACTGCACCACCGATAGATATAAAAATCCTTCTTTCCTCGCACAATCCGGGAACACAACAAGAGAATAATTAGGAACCACAATAATCCACCCGTACAGGGATGACAGGAAAGGAAAGGGAAGGTTTGCATGCGGTGGTGTATTTGGATTGCCTGTTATTCTTAAACAGTTTCATTTGCATGTTGCCTATAATAGTGTGAAGGAATTGTGTGTAGTATTTGTTTTGCATGTGTTCCTCCTTGTAGTAGGTATAAAACGTAGTTGCGCGTTAATCTTGATGTGTAGTGCTTACATGTAACGCTTATCGTGATGGGCAATATTTTTGCATGTGTCCCTTTCTGCGGTGCATGACCCCCCCTTTAGGAATGTGTCATACCTTTGGTGCATTCCTGGTTTGAATCCACCCCCCGCCACTCACCCCAGTGGTGGCGCACAGGGTATTATGTTGATATAGATAAAGAATCGGCATATGTATTTTAAGCGTGTCAAACAAAGCTAGATTTGAATGCCTATTAGGCAGAATATTTCGAAAATGATTCTACAGAGTAGGTAACACTTCAGATGACTGATCTAAGGAAGAGATGTATGTATGTTCACTAATTCATCCCTTGTTTATAAACTGATCGTTTTAAATAGTTTTGCGTCTCCATTTCCACTAATAACAATATTATTTGCTTCTGTGGGTCTTGACCCAAAGTCCGGTAATCTGCTTTACTCTATGCGCACGGATTTCGGAAAATCCATCAAAGAGTGTGGTTGGTGCTTTTTTCCAGATTTGTTACGTTTAGACTATGTCACATTTTATTTTATTTCATTAATTGCGCCACGAAAAAAGACATTCTGTTTATTTAATTATAGCTGATCTAAAGTGAAAATAATTTTTCATGTAAAATTTTTGTATAAAACAAAAAGCGAAAGTCGTCTCGCTTGGATGTTTCAAACTTTTCAGAATTAACCGGCCTTAGTCTCACGAAAATATGCTTTGACACAAACATGAATTTCTTCTCCGATTTTTAGAAGAGAAATATTTATCTACCTCGTCATATTGTCCACTTACCGACTAGGATTACTAAGAATCGGCCATATGCTTCTACATGTCCTGGGTGGTCCGGTCCATAACGTATGTCATAATACTATTTAAATCCTATCAGGAATTTGAACCGACCACTCCTAGTTTCATTGGTAATAAATATTTTTCTATCAAAAGTTATATTTCTAATACATTAATAACCCAGCTGACACACCTAAGGTAACAACCTGAGGGATTTCTATGTAATTAGTTAAGAATTCAATATTTAAATACCCGCAGTTATATTTCGGTAAGCCATGATTCAAAATAAATATCAGACATTTCACTTTTGCTATTCAGTGCAATTCAGGGCTGGTGTGACACTTGGCAATGGGAATTATTCTTAAACAAGTGTGCAGTGATCAATTCTTGGAGAAAGAGTAATACTTTCCCGAACGGCTATTGCATCAAAGATACCTAAATAATAAACGTAGACTCTACTAGATACTTTGGTGTTACTCTTATTCCCGACATCTCTAGAAATAAACATATAAGGGGAAAATTGGGACAAGCCACCTAAAAATAAACTTTATTAATAGGGTTTAACGAGGGTACTTAGCGTTGTTATCTTTCTCTGGTTATGCCTCAATTAGAATGTGCTGCAAGTATATGGGGATCCTCGCGAAGTGGATGTGATGCATAAGATTGCATGCAGCGAAGAGGAGCTAGATTATGCAAACAATGTTATGATAAATTTACGAGTGTTACTTGATGATTAGAACTATGTTTGGAATCAACCAACGACCCAAGGCTACATTATATATTATATCTCTTGCTTAAAATAGAATTAGATCCCTTTCTGATGATGTAAATGATGTATCTACGTCCACGCATTGCCCTGCAAGTCGGCGCGTGGATGTGTGGCAGGGGGTGTTAGGTCAACAGGCATTGAGGACATTGATTATTATTGTTATTAGCATTCCGTATCTTTTCACATCCGGGATGTTAAATATATTGTACGTGTTTCCTACTATAGTCACGAATTTTCCGAGGGGAAAAAGATTCCTTATATCTATCAGCTCGCGATCTACTACCGCGGTAGTCAATTTATCCCAGCCTCCCGGCCTGGTCTCATTTACCACTGTAATGCGAAGGTGAAATTATTCTCTTTCAGCGTTAAATTCGAATTATTTGTAGCAGTTTAAGTCGTGCATGCAATCTTCGTGCTTCCAGTGGCTCCCAACCAAGGCTATGCAATAACAATGTGAAAAGCTCTCTCTTCGTTCATAAAGTTTCTTCACGAAACAGGGAGCTTTCATCTGTATCCTGTTAAATTCCAAGATTAGTACCTACCTTTTGCGCAGGACCCAAATGCTGGAAGCGTACTCAAGATGAGGTCTAACTAGCGCGAAAAAAAACATCTCCTTAATATTTTTCATTAGTAGAGTATTTCCCACTTTCCTTTTGATGAACCCAAGCTTCTCAAATGAAGTTCCGCAGATTGTCCTATCGTGTTAACCTTATGTTAGGTCTCATGTTAGTCCGCTTTTCTTATGTCCACCCGTGCGAGTCTGTAGGTGTATAGGGGGTGTATGGCTTTATTTTCCCTAACATTCATCATATCGCACTTTTTCCAATTTAGTTTTTCACTCCACTCCTCACACCAAGTAGGCATTGAAAATGTCGAGACTACTAGAAAGAGTCTCACAGTCGGATTTTTATTAATAACTCCGTCGTATTACGTAGATTGATAGATAGATAATGTATATATTTTGCCCTGGGACACGTCACCTAAGGGCAAACAAAGAAATTACAGATTGATAATTCAGAAACAGAAAGTAACTCTTTACATTACAAAACAATGAAAAGAGTCTTGCCAAAAAAAAGAGAACGAAATTAACAAAAAAAAACAAAATATTCCTTAATACTAGGTACTTTTCTCAGCTACAACATGATCAGTGTAACTACTCATAAATTGTATGTATATATTTTACAATTTTTTAATATTTAAAATATATTATACATTATTTATTATGTAACAATTTATTTAAAACAAACTTGAACTATCAAATTTTTTTATTTTTTTCCCATTATATTGGTATAATTTATTTTAAAAAGAAGTTATAGTTTGTGCATTTTTTATTGCCTTTGGTTGTAACTACGTAAGGAGAAATCGTGGAAAAAAGTTAATGAGATAAACTAGAGATCGGATAGTTTTAATACGTCTTTTTTCTGCAATTGATAATAGGTTTGGGAATAGGTCATTAATTACAAAAGACAGCGTTTAAGGAAAAATATTTTAGCCTAAATACCCCATTTTTTTATCTTTAACCTAATTAAACCCTTTTGTTACGACAAGCAACATCTACCTACATAATACCGTTTCGTTAAGAATCGTTATGAACGAATAGAGAGTGTCACGTTGTTATTGGATATCCTTAAAAGGGAGCCACTTGAAGTAAGAAGATTGCATGCATGTCTTAAACTGTTAGAAAGTAACAAATTATTGGAGTCCAACACTGAAACAGAAGGAATGGTTTTACCTTCGCATTACATGATATAGGGATACAGCTACACAACACCCTGCAAGCCACCCCTGGGGTGTGTGGCAGGTGGGTGAGTGGAGGGGGATGGGAATGACAGGATAGGTAGGCTGGTAGTAAGTAGAAGCAAAGTCGCTTGCGAAAGTTTTTATATTTGATTGCATGTTATTCTTAATCAGTTTCATTTGAATTTAGCCTTTATTGTATAAATTAATAGCATGTAGTACTGGTTTTGCATTTTTTCCTCTCTGGAGAGTAAAACGTAGTTGCGCGTTAACCTAGTTGCACCATGCAGCACCTCGTTGCTTGCATATGATACTCAAGGTATTATGTTTTATTGTCGCATGGGTCCCTTTATGCGGCGCATGAGCCCTTTGAGTTTGTTATTCCATTAATGGGGGCGCGGTACTCCAGTGGGTAGATTGCTGAGCTACTAACCGGAGGACCAGGGGGGCTAAGATTAAGCTAACGTAAATATTATCCAGTGTAAATATCAATTATAACTGTCCACAAAAGTTTTTGAAAAAAAAAGTTTAATAAACCTGAGAATTTTTCAAACTTTCTTCGGTTAAAGTTATTCACTAAAACAAATTATCGGTACTTTTAATATCATTTCTTTTTAATGCTACCTATAGATCTTATATAGATAAAAAAAACACGAAGATTGGCTGCGGCCTCAACTTTATGGTAAACACATTAATCTGCAATTATAACAGACATAAAAGTAGCCCGAAGTTAAAATAAACAATGCGTTTTTTTTATTAAGATAACAAGCGGAAGAATATCTCGTCTGTTTCGGGAAGTTATACTCTAACCGCACGATCAACATGATGACTCCCGCCCGTCATATCCAAAGACCTGATGTTTCGAGGGGAATAGTGACCGTTTCTGAGCTTTGACGGAAGAAAGGGGCAGGGTTCCATCCACACCCTCATGAACAGGCAACGACCAAGACCCTCGTGACCATTTTTTTTAACCCCATGCCCCCGTCCGCTCATAGCCACGTCACGCGCTCGGGTACGCCCCCTACGGTGTCACAAACAATGATGAAAATCTTAGGGCTTGGCAACCGAATGGGAAGGGTATAAGTTGGTGGTGGCATATGTGCCTTGAACAAAGGCCACTCGACCGTTCCACAAGTGCTCCTCGCAACAGATCCTCACCCCCACCCCTTGGGGGGAAAAGGTTCGAGCACCCCGCAGCTGTGTTTTCCAACCTGTTGCTCGCGAGCACCACTTGAATTCTAGTCCACCTGAGGCACCTGATCCGCTATAGGGGAATTTTTTTAAGAACGTGTTTCATCAACACGAAAAAAATCAACGGTTTTTTAAGGATTGGTTGGGCCGCTACATTAGAAATATTCCCCCATGCGTTTTTCTTAAAAAAATATATATATATAATTTTAAAAACTGTCGGAATTACTTAACTTAGCCCAGAGAGTGATGGTTTCCTCGCTCTCATGACCAGCGCGAACGTGTGGCCATCGCGTGCGCATACTTGGCGGTTAAATTCGATCGCCCAGGGCACATTCCAGGTAAAAGAATTTATTGAAATTTTCCGCTATAAATGAGTCAACAGTTGAGTCACCGATATTGATTCAAAACAATGAAGAGCGGGAGTTGCATGGAGGGACGCAAAGAAACCCTATAATTCTCCGCAGCAGGCTGAAAACCTTACCGTAGCCAACTATTATTTCTCTAAACATTATATACCTTCCGCAAAGAAATAAAGCCCTAGAGAAATGTGAATATATTGTTGCATTAGGAAGTTAATTTAGGATTTCGAATAACATTAAAACCATGACCCGGGGTCTACAAACTTCAGACAAATGGCAAACATAAACAAGTTGCTGTAATAATTATAGTCGAACTTCCTTCGTCAGCAGTTTTATGGTGCTATTGCACCTTCATAGCTAGAACGTAACTTTAAAAAATATTTGCAAGTAAATGCTTTACATGTAATCAAACTTGGCATTCCTCAAATTTGGTTACTCTTGAGTGCTACCGAAGCTAATAAACTGATCTGAATATTTTTGATTGCAATTATGACACTATCCTTTTCTGTGTTATTGGGTTCGAGTATCGAAAAGATATTTTCATTCACCTATAAAAATATAAATGCAACGTTGTGGGACGAGAACAGCAAGAATTGTCTTCGAATTGCATCCAAAACCTAGTAGTTACGAATAGATGGGGTGAAATCTGGTCACTGACTGAGATCGAGCGATCCCGTCTCAATATCATCGAATGCCGCCGATCCAGCTGGTGCCATTCCCCCACTAGGGTAAAGGGTTACCCAACGGATCGCGCAGGGGCCACCCCCTACTTCAGCTCCTAGCAAAAGAGAGCGGGCAAAATGAGTCATTCAAAATTTTCCTGAGAGTACGAAACGCGATGCTTATCACGCACAGAAATCCGTGAACGACAGCCACTTCACCCTCCAATACCGACAGGTGCTGACATCTGCTAGAAAATCCGACGAGACGGCTACGGCCTTCGGCGGAGGAAGGAGAAAAGAGAGTGAGGGTGGGAGAGAAGGGGAGGGGGCGAGGAAGAGTGAGGGAGGGGGAAGAGAGAGGAGGCGGTGGAGGAGGCGAGAGGGCACTACAAGTCAGTTCTGAGGCCGAGTCCGAAGGGAGAGTTAGACGAGGTCTCCGACATTTTGTCGGCGTGGAAGAAGTGAGGAGAGTGTTCCGATGATCGCTTGTCTACGCCTGGACGCATATGGATACCTTATATAGCGTGTTCGTCGACGACGCATTATTGCCTGCGTGTGCCAATGCTGTGAGAAAGGAAAACTCGGGAGGCGCCATATTCCATCCTCACTCATACGCCAGGTGCTTCGAGTTTTAAATGGTGGTGTACACGGCGTAGACAAAATAAACCGCGCGTTGTTTCGGATACTATGAGAAACCGATACTCGGGAGGCGCCATCTTCCGTCGCCACGACAACACCAGGTGCTCTTAAGTTAGTTTAGTGGTGGTTCCCGTCGTGGTGTGTGATTGGTTCGTTTCATCCCGTCGCACTGAGGTGGTGTCCTTCCATCCCCCCACTCATAAACGGGGTCAATCCTCCTCGCGGAAAAAGAGTCGGCGACGCGGGTGTGTTGGCTGGCTACCTCCCCTCCTCCCGTCTCCTTTCCCCCTCTCCCTCACTCCTCCTCACCCACCTACACCGACTTCCCTCCCCCACCCCACCCTCCCACTATCCCCTACACCGCCGCGGGCGACGCGACTCTCGGGCGCGATTCCTTCGCGACGCTGAGTGTACTGGCGACTTCCTACCTCCCTCTCCCGACTCCTATCCCCCGCACCCCCTTCCCGATCCGCACCCTCCACCCACACCCGACTCCCGCAGCCGCCGGAGAAGGCGGCTCCAGGGTGCGCCCGGGATAAGAGAGTCGAGGAGGAAGGAGTTAAGAATCACAAGGAAACAAGCATGGCGGGGTTGGGCCCGCAGCGTCCGGAGGTTGTCGGCGGCAAGGCCGGATCCGGGAGTGGGAACAACCTCGTGGTCCGGATCGACGGGGACGGTGACAGTGATCTCCAGGCGCTCTTCGACAGTGTCCTGAAGCCGGACTCGAAGCGCCCCCTCCAGGTGCCGCTGCGCATGAGGAAGCTCCCGAACTCGTTCTTCAACCCGCCCCACACGGGATCAAAGTCTCCCTCGATATCGCACTCGAGGGAGAACTCTGCAGATTCCGCCTTCGGGTCTTCGCCTTCCACGACCTCCTCCGCCGCGAACCCTTCCTCCTCTCCGTCGCCCTCGTCTTCCCCGGCGAATCCCCCGCCCCCGCTGCAGGTCTGCCACCCGAGGGCCCACAGTTCGCCGGCCTCCCTTCAACAGACCTACGCCTCGGCCCAGCCGCTCCGCAGCCAACAGCAGCAGGGCTCGATCCTCGGACACCAGCACGGTAAACAAAGGAGCTACGACTTGGGGGATGACCTCACGCCCCTGCCGCCGGGGTGGGAGCAGGCCAGAACGCGCGAAGGACAAGTGTACTACCTGAAGTAAGTAACCGAACGGGAGACAGGTGAAGCCCCTCGTTCCCCATCCCAGCCAGACCCCCCTTTTACCTCCCCCAGGGAACCCTTCCGAACCCGTCCCTCTCTTGATTTTCTTTTCTTCAATCCGTCTTTTCTTTTCTCCCTCCCCCCCCCACCCAAGTTTCCCTACTTCCAGTTTCCTCTGCCCTTTCCTCACCCATCCCCTTGTTCTCCATGCTTGTCCTTTCCCCGCTAGAGTTTAGTCGGTTTAGATGTTCGACGCGATTCCAGACATTAAAAACTTTTTCCCTCATTGAGAGGGTCCTCGGTAAGGTACACCATAAGCATTATAATCGCCCATGCGACGTCTCCTTTCCCACGCCCTTTTGCGAATGTCGTGAAATTCACATTTCCCATCCCATGATTCCTTGCTTTCAGGCAGTGAGGAGGTAAGCTTGAGCGATTTTCCCAGGGGTCGCTCCGCTACGTAAACATTATGATATGTCAAAGTGAGTTTCTTGTAGTTAGATGGCAAAACATCACGGAAGGTAAATTTGTGCGTAAGACGGATAATTTTGACACTCCTGCCAAAAACCGAAGCAAACTGCCCCTCCGTCCTTTCTACTAAGGTCCAGTAAACATTATGGCGATTCATCATATGAAGTTTTCGAGGATTATTGCAATATTCCAGGGTAATAAAGGCTGAAGTTCGATGTGGATATATGTATCCGAATCATAAACTATATATCCGAATACTGTCATCTGTAGCGTCGTTTTTCAGATACATTTTGCTTTATACGGAAAGATGAAAGCTTAAAATGGTCGTACGTTTCTAGGGAACTTGTGAAGACATGGTAGTGTGCATCTCGTGTGAATCCCGAATTCTCGAAGATACAATTTTAATTTTGGGAAAATCCTGTTTACCCAGGACGTTACGTGTTTCTTACGTCGTGGACGCAGTGAAGGATGGGGTGTTTGTTTCGGACTCCCCCATTTCCCAAGTGAGTTTCGGAGAGCCCCGAGACACTCGCGGATGTGTCGTTAAGCGAACCAGAGAAATCACGCGGTTCGAGGAAAATATCGCTAAAAGGCGACACAAAAAGGGGAGCCAAATTACTTCAAAAGACTTCATTGAGACAGGTGCAGCAACTCCTCCTCCTCCTGGCCCCTCTCACTCCCCCTTTCTTACCCGTTCCTCTCTCCCCCTCCTCCCCCTCGCGGCCTCCTGCCTCGCAAAGCAGGTAGACGTTCGTTCCACGATATCCCATCCCACTTACAGGGTTGCCAAGCTAATTTAGTGTGAGTCGCTAGGTCTGGTAGGGTCCCCGAAACGGTTTGTGTGGATTTTTTCTTCGTAATAGAACTCGCAGGAAGATTTCGACTGGGTTTTTTTTCTTTGAGATATAACCCTTTGTTGATTAATTTCGTTGAATGCAGAGGGTTGGCGAACTTATTGTGTACACGAATTGAAAATGTCGCGTTCACTTGCTACTCGGAGAATGGTGAAAGGCTTAATGGTTTAAAAAATTACACACCCTTAAATGCTCCCGCGTAATAATAACAATCTAATAGAATCTACTGCGCAATCTGCCACCTTGGAGTATATCTCATAATGGTCTTGTCTGTTATGATCTGTTTAACAAATTGTGTAATGTATTTGTGGCGCGAAAATTCGAAGGATGATCTTCAGATGATGCGCGTTTCTTGCGTAATGAAAAACCTTACGAAATCGGATTTTATCTGTGATGATTCTGTAGAAATTTGTGATCATTCTCTAGAACCTTATTTTTAATTTGCTCAATTATCCATATCTAAAGTCAGTTGGTGGATGATAGCATCCATAGGGTCGGGCATTACTGGCATCAAGTCCACGTATGTTTATGCCATTTGCGATGATCCAGGTGTGCTGGCCGCGATAGAACCTTCGACTGAAAGGGAGTAATAGCTGTGTGTCCCGTAGTTACTCTTTGAGGTCGGCGGATGTGAGGGGGACTGCCGGACGTGTTTCGCTTGAGCATCTTTCATAACTCAATTCTCACTCGGGCTGTTAACTAGGATTACGGAAAGCGTTTTGTGGGTCAAAATATGTCAGTTGATATTTTTGCTCATAATTTTTAGTTTCAAACATCATATGTACCACACAACTCGTATTTGTAGGTGATGCATTTCTCAGTCCGTATCAATTCAGGGGGTTGAAAAAATGATATGTATTGAAAGGTGCTAGTATGGTTTGTGATAAAATAAGATACAATGGAGGATAATAACTAGGCTACTAATTGCTTCGTGAGCGGTGGCTTTTTTCAATTATTCACTATCATCCGCGGGAAAAGTGGCATTTTAAACCCATACATACTACAGTTCATCTCACTTATCTTATTTTTGTTATCTCCTCTGCCGTTGAATGACGGGGTTAAAATACACTTGTATCCTCATCAGAAAAGAGACCAGCTTCCAAATGAGAGATTTAACTTATAATATAGTCTTCGGTCGGTGAGGGATCCCCAACCTAATTATTCTAATAATCCAGTAACACTATTCAGTTTATCATAGTGTCTTTTAACTGTACCTCTTCGCCTCACACAGTCTTAAGTACACTTCGAGCGTCTTGAGACCCTGCGCTGAACGAACTAATCTCGAAATTAAATAGAAATTACAGAGAAAAGGTGCCCGTTTCGTAAAAAAAAACTTTATGAGCGAACAGCGTCAAATTATTATTGAGTAGCCTTGGTTGGGGGCCACTGGAAGCGCGAATATTGCATTCACTGCAATGAAACTGTTAGGTAGATTCAAATCTTTCTATTGTAACACTTAAAAATAAGGCATAATTTATGATATAAGGAATCCTTTTTTCCCCACGCACAATTCGTGACTGTAACAGTAGGAAGCACGTACGGGAATTCGAACATCCCGACTGTAAAAGATGCGGAGTGCTAATTGCAATAATAATCAATGTCCTTAATGGCTGGTGACCTAAGACCTGCCACACGCCTCAACAGCGGCTTGCAGGGTAATATGTGTATAGAGACTTGGGAGCAATTTGCCCATTCGTGTCACATTGCATTCGATGACAGCACCGCTCCCGAAGAGGTTCTTGTAATATCATTGTCTCTGAATACTGAGAAAGCTGCCTTACTTCTTGTAACGTCTTGTAACTCACAATCAGTCTTGGATTGCTTAACATCTGTCGCCTCATGTCCCAATATTTGAAGAAATCTAGATTTTCCTGGCGTAACCAGCCAGAGTGTTGTCGTTTAAAATTGGCGCCAGGTTCGCGGATCTGCAAAGGCTGGCAAGGGCTCGTGGTTTCTTTCAAGAAACCGAATGAGACCATAGTGAAGCCAATTCTAAGAATTTCGAAGTCGTTACAACCTCGGAGATGCTGACTGACGCATCCACCGGAAAGGGTTCTAGGCATTGAATGGAGTTGCGCAAGTTTTTTTAAGGATTGGATTTTACGTGGACTAAGACAGTGGCCGTTTTAAATGAAAGCATTTTTATCGTTCAGTTATAGTTAATTTCTCTGTATTTTTTTCCATCCTCGGTCTTGTCAGCTTTGTTTCTTTTATATTATTGTTTCGCATTTTGAGATACACACGACAATTCACGTCGTTTCGCACGCACCTTGCACCTGCATATCATTTTTTCAGTTCAGGTTATCTGTTCGTGGGTAGTGGCTAATGCTATGACTGAAACAACTACCCATTAGCGTTCATTATGAGTGGGATGCGATATCGCAGTGCTTCACTGCCTCTGGTACACGTGTCACAACCTGTTGTCTTGCGTTCACGAATACGAGATACTTATATTAATCGGATCCGCCGAAAACGAATTATACTTATAAACAGCTGTTTTACTCGTATATATTAGCCTGCAGGGACATCAAGAGAGGTGATATTACCTGTAGGATTACGAGACAACGGGCTTGGGCGTGTGCGACTTCATGTGAGCGCTGTTAGTGTTGCTTAGAACAGCATCTACACGCGGTTCCCTACAAGTTATGCTACACCAGGGATGAACCTTCCGTACTGTAAAATATAATGACATATTAGTAACATTAATTTATGTTAATAAAATATTGACGACGTAAGGTGAAGTTAATCATTTTACGATGGAAATAATTTCACTAACTCCTCTTTTCTAGTCGAATAACTTATGGGGATGAAGTAATTAACTTAGATGCATTACAACATTTCGTTTCAACGTAACGCACGTGAAGCGATCTACCTAGTAATGGTTACTACACATTAAGACCATTCACACAAATAATAAATTAATACATTAATTTAGCTAGAATAATTACTACAAATTAAGCTACCTATATGAAGTATTATATCCTGAAATACCGTTGTTGACAGTTATACTGTTTTCAAATCCTCCTTGAAAAAAATTAATATTTTAAATCTGTAGACTAGATTTTATCTGTCCAATATTATTTTCAAGCTATCTACTATCGTAGTAAAATGGTGTTGCTAATTACGTTTTAACGGTATTAAAAATTCAAACTTAATGAAAGAAACATGCTGAATTAATCTGTAATTTGTATCGGGTTTTGATAATATAATCCATGAGTAATACCTAAAATACTTCTGATAATCTAGTTACGCAGCTACGGTTAACATATTCTAGTTTTTACGTATCCAGCCCCTCTTCGGTGCACACGATCTATTTCGACCAATCCAACGATTTCGTGAGGATTCCAAATATTAGCAGTATATTCCAAGCGAGGTCTAAATAGTGGAAGATAGCATAGCTATTTTATCTTCTCGTCACATTTTACCAGTACTCATTTAGTACTTTAAAATAAAAATTTATCTTTAATGACTGTAATCCATAAACAACGTGAGAACGGATGTCGAAACTGAAGGTGGCTTCTGCATCTAACCCGTCAAGCCGCCGCGAGGGCGTTAGGGAGGGGGTGTTAAGTTACCAACCGTTAGTAAAATTAAAATTGAGCTGGTTTTGTCGTGTGTTTTAGCCCAAGGTGGAGCTCGTTTGAAGATTATGGCTAACCTTTGAATGTTATTTGATGAACTTCTATCTCAGCTATCTATCTAAGCTCATTGCCCTCTCTTGCCTAGAAGTTGAAGATGTTGTTGTCTGTAATTTATCTCCTGTTTTCAAATCGGCAAGGCATGTTCAAATCATGTCGAAAAATATCGGATGGCCTTGTGTTTCCGCAGGAGTGGGAAACTGCTTAAAAACTAGAAAAGGTGCCGAATTGGAGTATAAAAGGGGTATAAAATTGGGCTTAAGTGTCTACATATCCACTTGTGCGACCGGTGTGATTTCACACCACGAATGCACCTTCAAAGTGGTGTGTAACTAAAGATTCAGTGACAAACGGCTTTAAATACAATGCTGTATCTTACCAGATTAATTAGAAACTAGAACAAAATGCTTAGAAATTATACATTACTCGAATGTTAGAAACAAACGCAGAGGTTATAAAATTTAAGAGATGGAAGGACGTTCCACCAACAGCTTACATGCACTATATAGCTAAGTATAAAATGGCACTCTACGTGCATGCAAAACGTGCAGGGGTTATGTTAGTAGGGGTTGCAATTAAAGATGATAAAATTAAGGATATTGACTAGGCTACGTAGCTAATAATATGAGAACGGGCGGGGGTGAAGAGTAAATAGTCTACCACCTCCCCAGCCACAGAGAGAGAGAGACTAATTAGCATAAGATTTTTTCCAGAAAAAAGATAAAGAGCGGTGTGAGAAACCTACGAGCACCCTGGGATGGGTGTCAATATCTTTTGGTGGAATTAAGATGCCGGATGATTCCTGAATGGACAGGATGCGTTGAACATTTAGTTCACTCTCACGTTCTCTCTTCGGCAGATTTCGATTCCCGTTGTGAGAAGAAATTTTGTAATTCATAAACGCTTTATCTCGTTCTCATAGTTACTGTGTGCATACTTCTGCCACGCGTAACCTAGCAGGGTACCGTGTAGGTTGTACTTCCGCCCCATTCCGTGCACTAAACTCATGTTTGAACGTTGGGGTGGGGTGGGGGGGCGGTGATTCCGGAAATCCCCGTCCTTATGGCGACGTACCGATTGATACAAAAAAAAATGATGTCTGCGCGTGGAATAAAATGAGTGCCACGTATGCGCGGGTGTTCGAGATGAATCGGAAAATGTCGCGCGCCACGCTCTCGCGTGAAAGTGCGACCGTTGAAGGAAATCGACGGTTTTTAAACTTCGAAAATGTTGCTCAAACCTATTGAGGCGGGCGGGCGCCCTAATGCGGGACTGAATTGGCATCGCTGCCCACCCATGCCAGTTCCCAGGCGACCTCCAGCGTCGTAATCACTTCTCTGCACCTCTCTCTC
>LYUA01000619.1:155793-179721 GCA_002093875.1 Calopteryx splendens
TAGGCTTCCGCGATGTTTAATGATGTGGTGCTGGAAGGTTTCCGGTGCTCCAGACATACGACGCGATGGAACACCGGAAACCTTCCAGCACCACATTAGGTGTGAAGGTTGAATTTAAATAATAACTTATGCGTCAATTTCCGAAAATAAATATCAATTCGATAATGATTCATTGGAACAATTAAATTTCTCTCAATTTCTTTTAGGAAAATGTTAACCGTAAAGATACCTAGGGGTTTCTTCAACGAGAGAGAATCGTATCTGTATCAGAATCTGGAATTGTGCGTAGATCATTTGCAAAAAAAACTAAAACAAAGCGATAGCTGAATTTTATTTTGGAAAGTAATATCTTAGAACCGGTAAAAAAAATAAATTCTGTATAATCAGCATTTACGGCAGCTTTTGACGAAAACAACAATCCTCGGCAATTTTTAGTTCATACTCTTCGGGAATCATAAACCGCCACTGACTCTTGACGGTTGGGATCAAGTGAGAACTACGTGCTCCGTTGGGTTTTATGACGACTTAGAATTATATCCCGGGCTCGTGACGAGCATTGTGAAATCAAACAACCGTGGTGTACCATATGTTCGCGGCGTGTTAGCTTAGCTAGTGGTGTGCTCGGTTACTGGTCGTGGGTCCCGGGTTTATGTCCTGGTAATGCATTTGGAAACCATGAGCTAGTTAAAATTTTGTAATTTTCTTGGCACCAAAACATTCTGGGGAAACTGTAGGCAACCCTGTCGAACCCCCTTCGCCCGCTAAATGTGTTAAACACGCCTTAGGGTCAGTGTGGCGTCCGGCTTGGTAACTATGGTGGGACGTACGCCCGCCGAACAATCGGCTTAATTTTGGCGCGGAGTTTTTTGTAATGGATTTTCTATGATTGTCTATATAGTGCCAAACGATGTCGTTGGCCTTCGGTTAAACTCAATGTTATTATTCTACTCGGGTACTTTGTATAGTTTTTTTACCTAATGTTAAATAGAATTAATTTCTTCCAAGCCCTGCGTCAGGCAGTGTTTTCTTGAGCATCCTTCATAGTTCCTCACTAATATTAACTAATAGTAACTATTGTACTCAAGTATATAACTGATTAGCTGTTATACCCGACCTTGCTCGGGAGTAAAATTTTAATTCTTTTGTCAAAAATCTGCACATATCAAATACTTTCAAAATATTTAGTTTCACTGATCTTAATTTTTTTTCTTTTTTAGTTCATTTTAAATTTTTTTTTAAATATGCATCAATAAAGGCAGTAGTCAGGCTGCCTTTGAACTTTTAAAAAAAGTTGAAGTTGTTGACTACATGCAGAGATTCCAAATGGGAAGATGAATCAGCAACAGTGAAGTTGTCGATTGGATTTTAGGCAGGCCTATTCATGAGCGCTTCCTAACAGTCGTACATCTCACTCGGTGTGCATTTGGAAAATGGGCAAAGAATTTACGCCGACTCGGAGAATCTTCAACAGCAGTTGAATACCCCACCATCGAAGACATTGCCACCATTTTTTTAAATTGTGCCAAGTTGATCTTTTCCCCTGAGCAGTTTCATTTTGTGGTATTAGTAGAATGTAATTTACACTGTGAGTCTTAGTTGAATGTAACAAATGCGTGTGACAAACACATTTGTTAGATTCTAATTTATGTACATGAATTAGTTCCATTGCATGTCTTAGTGGCTTGTGTTCAGCACCTTCGTTAGGTTTTCATCTTCAAACCCGCTTCTGTGGACCTCTTCATTACTCACACAGTCCATGTATTCTTGAACGCTTTCCTGCTTCAACTAGACATTTTATCTAAAAGAACCTTCTATTGCTGCTTCATAGTATTTCCGGCGTCACTTCTGGTTACCTAGCTGGTTTTAGAGCGATATGTGTTATGGAAAAGAAAGTTATGGTTATGTCTCTTAGTAATTGTTCTCCTGATTTCGAACATTTCATGAACTCATTTTACTTGGAATAATGATGCTGCGCTTTGTTTCGTTCTCAATGTTCGTGTGGTGCAAATCAAATGGTGGTGAGTTTCATGGGATTTACTTTAGTCTTCGGCGGCTCACTTGGGTCTTCACTGAATTAATACTTCATCTTAATCTCATAGGGTTTTCCTAAATAAAAAAACCAGGCCTTTTACCGACATTGCCCTCTCTGAATTTGAGGTGATGGATTTATCTCTCGCGAATATATTATTTGCGGCCCCGTCACAACAGTAAGCGAGACAAGAGGAGGCTTAAGAGCGTACTTCGTATCTGAATCAGCGTGATTATTTTGTGCCTTCTATCCACCACTTAATAGAATATATTTTGTCTTTACGTATCGGCAAAACCAACGTACTTGTGCAAGCTTCTATTATTTATATCTCAGACCTTGATTCAAGAGGAAACGCCCAATGTTTCACGGAGAGTAACCTTTACGATCCTCGCGGGAAGACTGACATGATGGAGGGAAAGGCATTCGAATTTTATCATGCCTGTTTCTTTACGGACACCTCGCCACACTTCTGCCTCGTATCACATGCTTTCCAGAAGACATTTAGGACCTCGGGTTAAACCTTGGCCGGCCGTGAGAATGTTAGTTTGAGGCCTTATATATAAATAATAAACGCTTTTAGGTATTTTATGGGGTGGTTTTCGGGAAAAATAAGGCGTGAAGGGGCCTCCCGCGGACATGTTTCACCTTAGCTGAATGTTTCGAAAAAAGAAACTCCAACTTTGGTTCGTGGATAACTACTCGTCCGCCCTGAACGGATGACCACACCCTGCGTAGATGACTAAAATAGCATCTGCATCCGCAACTTCTCAATCCGTATCCGCGCACATAAAGGGAAAAGCAGAGAAACAGCACTTTGTTTCTTAACATTCCCCAACACCATTTTATCCGGGGAATGTAAATGTGATTCGTAGAACATAGAATTGTGTTGCCAGATAAAAGCATAGACTTAACGCATCAAATGTGTATTTTCCTTAAACCTTTGCCCACCTGATTGTTCATGAGCCCTGCAGTTATTCTTTATTCTCCGCAATGCTATTTCTGTTGCGCGCACTGCATCCTCGCAGCGCCATCGGGATAAATACCCTTTGTTTAACGAGGAACGTTCAAAATCCCGTACCACCGCTACATAAATGCAGGGTTCATGTCTAATATATTCGTATTTCAATCACAAAGTGACCTCTTCGTTGCACTCGAGGGAAACCACAGGGTCGCGCTAGGGGTGTAGTCAAACAAGAGAGGACATTTACTCTTAGTGTATTTCAGGAGGATCTCAGTGAGATAGTTTGAGAGGAATAGAAACAATCCTATAAATATTATTGTAAAATGTCCCAATACGTTATATCACCGCATCGTCGTCGTTCAATTGTTTCAAATTTTTTCGTATTTCAAGCGATTCATGCTCTCCTCTTATCCATTGCTCCCGGTTACGAAATCTACTGCGTTGGTAGTTGAAGATAGCCGGTTAAGTTACAATTTTAATATTTCGCTACCCGTATGAAATGTAATGTCACATTTTCGCCTTTATTCTGTTTTCACCCTCTGGATCATCTCGGGGTTTGGGGACCTCTGCATTGCTATTCATGGCCTCTTTTTAATGTTAAAGCGATATGTGGGTCTGTAGCTGCTTAATAACCATAATGTACACTTCATAATTGAATCAGGCAAAAGTTAAACATTCCATGGTTAAATTCTGATGTACATTAAAGAAATATAATTAGGTAATTGAGTTTTACGAGAAATAAGTTTTGATTTCTTCCCGTAAACCTCACCTTTCCTCAGCAACGGCGAATCAAGTTTCGCAATACTTCATCGCCAAGATCATATTTCATGAATGATAGTTTTTCGGCAGCACAAGTGTAATCGTTAATCAGTAAAAGTATGAAGATAATATTCCAGCTTTTGGTAATGATGAGTCAATTATGATTTTATATACATAAAGCTAACGAAAAGAGTATTTATATGCCTAGATACTCTCGTATCCAAGCCTAAACCACCTTAATTCTATCATTCATTAATCTTAACATGTGAAGGTCGGTTTGGGTATAGTCCTCCATTGCTCTAATTTCCTTACACCGTGATAGCTCTTCTTTCTCGCATCCCTCTCTATTCGGCCTTGATAAATGTCCTTTGATCTTCCTTGAGCGACCTTCCCTTCTATTATATGTCTAGCAAGTCCGTTGTATCTCAAGGTGTGGCTAAACTATCTGTTTCTTTTCTGTGTAGTATTCCATGTGGCCTTTTGCTCATCATCTCTTGTTCATTCTTCTCGTTTCACATTCAATCTACGCAGTTGATCTCCAGCATCCGCTTCCAGGACCAGGTTTTGAATGCCCCTATTTTTCTCTTGCCTGCTTTTTCAATGGTCTATATCTCGTACCCATATATTTCCCCGGGAAGTACGTCTTTCATACATTAGGCACAATTTTACTGTCCATGGTACATAGAACTGTCTCATTGTTAGCCATTTGTTTTTGCTGTGCCCTATTTGAGTTTATTGTTGTGCATTTCCGGCTCTAAATAAAAGCCATCACAAAATTACCATTCTAAACATCGATTCATTTTGTAGCTGTTGATTGTATGATTTCCTTCCTAAAGATTCCTAGTCCATTTACTGCTCTGTTCAGTCGATACCTTCTGTATGTGCATGGCGTAGAATAAGGCAAGGTGGGGTTCAGAGAAAAGATTGATAAATGTTCGTCGTGTAATAAGCTGAGGTTCTTCTACCCATTTTCACTGTATCCTTATTTCTATTATTGTGTCACAAGCTGGTGGCGCGCTTTGAAGTTTTCAATCCCCAGTAAAGCAGGCGTCGCTGAATGTTCCACGGTGTTCCGGAATGTCGCGGACGACACAAAACAAATGGATTTAAAATTTTGAGCCAGCACGAAAACATTTGCTGTATTTATCTATTCATTGGGAGCTTTTTACGCTGTGTCGTGGGCGCTGGGAATCTCTCCTTCCAACATTTCATTAAGGACTCGGGCTTAAAAGACGCGAAAGTATTTCTATATTAATTTGTCTCCCTAATTACGTGAGATGATGCCCAAGGCTCCCTATTTGGGGCATTCACTCTTCAAATTGCTGGAAATTGTCTTCACCTATGTGATTTCTAATGTGGAATTGCTTCGGGCGTTCGAAATTAATGAAATGCGCGATGACGTGAATCTAAAAGTCGATCACTGAAAACCCTCAGGGTTGGTAAATTCGTATTCGGCGTAATTATGGAAAACATATGATTAGGGAACTGAAGTCTCACCAAAGTACATTACTCTTTCTGGATTTCGCCATCAGTAGCTGTGGCTTGATTTGATTGGGTAGAATCAACAGTTGGGAAATTCAATCTACCGTATGCAATGTTCTCTCAAGTTCCAGAGCATTGTTACTACTTCAATTGTTTATAAACATATTTCGTCTTCAAGGGTTTCCATTGTGTCATTGCCTCGAATAGGGCTGCACGTAAAACACCTAAGCTGGCATAGAAAAAATTTGTTGTTATATTAGGGTCTGCTATTTACTCTAAATATCTGTATGAGTGCAAGTTCAATCCTGCTTCAAAATGTATGACGGGGTGTGGACCATGGTCGTCCATGCGTGTATAGTATAGGGACCTTGTAGAGAGTTCTTCATGTTCACTCGAATTCAACTAAGTAAAATTGTTGTTGGTTGGTCATCGCTGTGCTCAATTACTCAATTGCGCTTGGAGAAATAGTGGAACTTCGGCTGGCATTCAATATTCTTAAACTTTTCACTTAAAATTGAAATTCTGTGGAGATTATGTGCTCTGTAATTACCTCTTGTGGGAGGGATTCAGTTAACGAACAATCGTGAGTGTTGTGTACGGTGCACTACATGTTTCATCTAATGAACAATGGGCCTTCGTTGTTCGAGTCGTCGTAACTCCGCGTTCGGTGTCCTTGGCCTAATTATGTTCCATCGTAGCGCATCGAGATAGCCTGTGTTTTTTTTACTGGTACGATAAAATCGTAGTAATTCTCTCTTTCGGACCATGCTTACAGAGGAGAGAGCCTGGAAGAGTGTGGTCGTCAGTCAGAAACATGTGGTCAGGCCATTTCGTTTAGTTCAGGAAATTTGCAGGGAAGTCGTTTGCTGCTAACGAGGATCCAACAGTGATACTCGTTCTCCCATTTCAGGGTGAGAAAATCGACCGAAAAACTCGTCTGAAATTCCCTCGAAAGAGAACATAATTAAAGAGTATTATTGTATTATGTTAAAGAATCGTAAAATCCAATCTAAAACGTCCGAGGTAAAGATTCGTTACTTAAGAACTATTATAGCAATGGTAAATAGTATTATCTGTATCTGCTGCATTTAGCCATTGGAATTATGTATTAATTTTCGTTGGTCCCCAAGGGATATTTCATCCGATGGCTTTCCTATAGTGATATTTTGGTGATATTTAGTGATACTCGAATGGGAAATTTACATGCGATATCTTTTATCGTGAAATGTTTCCGCAGAATTGTTTGAATTTGATAATGTAGGATGTAGACAAACGTGCATATTTTAATTTGTGCCATAATACTTTGCATTTGATTTTAAAACTACATCCACTTCATCCGCTAAGAATCCTCATGAAGGGCTGCAGCTGGAAGTGTTAGGGCAGTAGGAATTATTATATAAACCCAACTACATTAGTGAATGGACCAAGTCACGTCACGTGGAATAGGTCACGTTTGTGTCTGGTTCCAAATTGAAAAACCTCACCGTGTTTATTTAGGGTATCGGAGATTTCAGGGCAGGACGTACCACCGTCCCTCTTATTCGAGAAACCTCTTTGATATATGCCAACAGCTAAGATATAAATTAATAGTGTTTTCTTTTACGATTAACGTTAAAATATTCACTTTTGTCGATATCTTATATCAAATCAAATTAGCCTTTGATCCATTTTTAAATCTTTATTCTTCTTGTGGTGTGGTGTATTATTTCGTAAGTTGAAGTAGCTGTACTCGAGGTCATTGGCGCAGAAACGTTTTTCGAGGAAAACTCTGGGAAGAAGGTCGGCAATTAGGACCGGGGGGGGGTGGGGGTAGAAATTCAAACAGACTGTGTAACGAAAATTAATATGTACACTTGAATGTATATTTATAATTGATTCGGTATACGCCCGGCTGAATGTTGAGGAAATGGTTCTGTTCTCGGTACTTTTCTTCTTATATTATGCCAGAGCTGTCAACCTATCTACTATGGTATCAAGATTGATCTTTCATTAGCTGCAAAAAGTTTGAAGAACTAGAAGTAAGAACTCCAGAAGTCGCGTTGCCAATGGGATCCGGTGTTCGTCTCTGCCGGGACAGTTCTAAAGCTCTCCGCGGAATCTGTCAGCATGGGAGGACGAGTAATGAAAAAGCGTGAGGATATTATCACGTTGACGGCCGAATCCTGTCTGTATCCTGTATTCATTGAATGCCACTTCAGCGTCGCAACCAGATTTGAATTCATTTGTGTTCAAGAATTTTGGAGTAATTCCGGTTCGCCTCGAGTTCATTCTATGCATTCCATCATGCGTTGTGTAATCGAAAGTCATTGAATTGTCCAAACGCGACTTTTTCTGCCGCGGTCATGTAAATACGTGCATTCCCTTTCGGGCTAGGGAGAGCTAAAAAAAAAGAGTAATTTAAAGATATTTAAAGAAACTCTCTCCCTTTTACTAATTTCTTCCATATTGCTTTATCCTCCGTTCTTATTTCGCTCATGTGTGATTTCACGTGTTCTTGGTTCTAGACTTAACGTTCCTCATCTTGACAGTCTCTACAGCCGCATTCATCCATGATCATAATTGTCTACGACTGGTTCACATCCAACGACAATCCACATTCCTTCACGACCCACTCATTCTTCTCCCTATCCCTCCGATTTTTCCCCAAACAGTCCTCAAGTGCCCACGCATATTTAATCGACAATCATACTTCTCCTGTCATTTCCAAGTTTCGGTTTCAAACGAAGTCAGTATCTCGTGGTACCATCAGATTTTTCGCACATAATTTTTTTCAATTGCGATTTACACGGGAGTTGGGAGTTGAAGTTATTATTGAGTGGAAAACCATTGCAAAAGGTCTCTCGGTCTTGGGAAATGAATCCTAGATACGTAAATGGTCCGTCCTTAAGTTGCGTAAGGAAAATGTAGGCTTTTTTTACCCCTCCTCCTATAAGGATCCGTAAGATATGAATTACCCCTCCCCCTCTTGCGTAGTTATCGGCGCTCCCATCAATATCAAACGGACGCCTTTTCTTTCGAAAAAGGCATATTTATACAGCGCACTGCCTGCTCATCAATCGTATCAAACATCCTCAAGTAGAATGGTTAACGCCCCATTGACTGGCAGTCGCCCCTCGAATATTAAGTAGTGGTTGAAATAATGCACTGATAATCCTTATGTAAGATTCTTCCTGAGCACACTCCCCGTAAGAAATCTTAATGAATTGCCACACACACCCCCCCTCCCCAACCAAAAAAAAATAGCCGTACGTAATTAAAGGCCCCAGCCCCTAAGTGCTGGGTGAAGTGATTTTAATGACACATACAGTCGATGTTATCCCAGCATGGTACATAGACGATCCATTCACTTCCACGCAAATATCTATCTATCTGGTCAAACCAAGGGGATCATCTGGATTTTATCGTCCTTGGTCCCGGATTGAAGTGAGCCTTGGTTGCTGTACTAATCTGCCGGAGTTTTTGCAGTGCAGGAACGTCCCCCGTCACCGATTATTCTCTTGTTGTGGGGCATGCTTATTTCATTCCAAAGTACGAAAAAACCCACGCTTTAGTCAGAACACTTGTCTTTGTAATGTATTGGGTATTGAAACGAACGTTAATTTTTGCTCAGGCGCAACTCGGGGAGTGAATCAATTGTGCACGTATGTGTCAATGCGGCTGTTAACCCCATTTCTACTACAGTTCGATATTGACTTGGTTTGACAATAGTTACCCGATGGCGAGAGATTAAAAATTTCACATGTTTTACTAACTTCGTTAATGCATTCGTCACCCCTGTGGAAAGGTGACTGTACTCGGAGGATAATGCAATTTTATCTTGCGCAGTATTTACAAAACTTTTTTGAAACCCTAGGGTAGTGTAAAGTATGTAAGGTTTCCATGTGAGAAGAACGAGGCTCTTCTTCTTAACGGAACAACATTTTCACTTCACGAGGGGAGAACGCTGGACAGGCTAGTCACGAAGTAACAGGCTTTTTTTCTTTGTTGTGGCCTCGGGTCGATGTAGATTTTTTTTAAGTATTTGCAGCTTTTGGTTTTTCAACATATTTTCACTAACTAGTTTTTTTTATTGTTTCGACGCATGAATAAATTCTCCAGGTGAAAAATCGCCAAAATTTGTCGGTGTTCACTAATTCGTGCTTTTCTTTTTAAGAAAATATGCATATTTGGGGTTTCTCAAGCTCCCTTCTGTGTCGCGAATATCCCGTGGGTGACTTAAATTGGGAAACGCAAGTCTACCGGATAAAGCCGTCTTTCACGACGGCGTTGCACGCTTCGATCCGCCATCGTGACCAGCTTTCATCAAGCAGCGTCATTTTCGCCCTTCCCTCGCCTTTTACCTGTCTCTTGGATGGACCCCGGTGCAGCTTAACTACCCATGCCACCCTGCCAATCAAAGGCGAGTTCCTTGCTTCTCAACACTAAAGCTTTCACCGCTCATCTGCACCTATCGCTACTGTCGCGGGAATGCCAACAGATTGAATATCATTTATGAATAGTCCTAGGGACCGCGAATAGAAATATTTCTGAGGGTTTCATTTGGCTAGCCCGTGATTGTCAGGGGAGAAATCCCCGTCCCCCTTTGACAGATGGTTTCCTCAGGCAACACTCCAGCAAATGCCCTTCCCTATCGTCAGCCATCATGTTACTATGCTCTTCAGTGCTTTCTGTTCTCTTTTTGTCGAAACATAAATCTGGTCCTGGAGCAGAAGTATGGCAGGAATAAAGTGGTTTTCGTTTTATTTTATCTGTAACTATCCATCTGAACTTCTAATGTCGTATAATACTCGCCCAAGTTTTTCGCAAGTTTTCTTATATTGTGGTATATGCGTGTGAAATATTGCATTTGTTACATGCTTCAGGCCATACGTATGGCCGTGTGACATGTGGTCATGCCTGTCTTTCATGGTGTAGTTAAATCCCGTTCCATCATGTTGAACTTGTGGTTTTAGGTTAATGTACTCTATTGTATGCTACATATTTGTATTATTTATTGTATGTGTGCTATTATTTTTACCCATAGTTTGGTAATTGAGTCCAAGGAAATGGTTACGCCTTACATTCCTCAATTTCACATGTCACGCGCTAAGGGATTGAAGAGTAATGATTACTATTTCTGTTCAGCGACAATTAGCGTTGAAGGAATAATCGTTGTACTCGGATTAAGTACACTGAGAAATCAAACCACAAATTAGTTCAACTGCTCCTTGTAGTTGGTGGAATGTTCAGTCGAGTGGAATTATTTTCTACTGATTTGGAAACTTTGACGGAACAATAGGCCGATTTACTGACCACAGAAGAACGATGGTTTGTCTTATATTGGTCAAGGTTGGTGTAAACTCTTAAAATAGGAAAAATTCAATCAAATATTTTTACTAGCCTGTTTTAAAGTATAAACTTCTAACTAATCGGGTCGGGTGGATAAGTACGAGTGTCATGTCTCTTTTTCCTTGAGAATTCAGAAGTAATTTTATAAAACTGATTTTCAATTAAAGAATTTTTCGTAATAGAGGAGGGGGAAGTTTTGTGTAAATCCTTCGCATTGTAATTGAAAATTCGCTTTCCCTTAATAGGGTAGTCGGTATTTCAACTTGAAGATTCAAATATTATATGTGCTAAAAATGGGCGAAATAAATTTCGTACGTACTGCGACATCGAGGCCATTGATAAACATATTTGCCAACGCAAAAATAAGTCGCCGATAGCTAAACTTTTTGGAATGTATTTAAATAATTGGGAAAGGATTTTTATTTGAATAGCATTACCATTTATTTTTTTAGCTGCGCACTTGCTACCTTCGGCATTATGATATCTAGTTCCCGTATTTCCATTTTTTTGTGAAAATTTAAGTTTTCGTTACATATTTTATGTGGCGTCGTACAGATTTACCACATGTGCTTTTACACACGTATCACAAGTTATGGCAAAGAAATAACTGCTCTTAAAAAATGCTCCGGGAATTAATCACGATAATAACTATAATTACATGAAAATATAATATTTTGATGTTAAAAGCATGAAAGTATAATTCGTAATAAGTTACTACTTAGGAAATTAAATCGTTGCCTTGAGAAATCTGATAATTTTCATTCATTAATTTGTCCCTGGATTTTTGATCGCTAATAGGGAATATATTTACTCTCCCTCGGGAGAAAGAACTGAGACTTCTGGAACGCTTTCGACTTCTTTTAGTATTGAAAATTTTGCTAAACGTTTCAAACAATTGAGGAAAAGTATATAACACACTGATACTCTTGATGCAAGCGTTATCTTCTGAGAAGCGAATAGAAAAGCGTCCTCAAAAACAACGGAGACGGTTGGCCATCTTAAGGTTCGGATCTTAATTTACTTTAAAATGTTTACAATGTGTACAGTTTGCGT
The DNA here is from genome assembly GCA_002093875.1 of Calopteryx splendens. Taxonomy (NCBI): domain Eukaryota; kingdom Metazoa; phylum Arthropoda; class Insecta; order Odonata; family Calopterygidae; genus Calopteryx; species Calopteryx splendens. Next base: position 167,406 of record LYUA01000619.1, read on the forward strand.
TGGCGAATCGAAATGTATCAATTAATTAAACTATACAGAGGTACTTATCATTTACCTTTGTTTTATATTTCTGTCGCTAATTTTCATTCTCCATCTCTCCACTGGCAAGGTGTTGTCGGTGATAGTCTGGCTGTAAATATTCGAGAGCGAGAGGAAATCAAGAGGTGGTATTAAGCATATGCATGGCGTATTGGTTAACGAGAGATGTGAGATGGCATCGTTTGGAAAAACATTTTCCTGAAGCGTAATCTCGAATCGGTAAGAAGCTGCGAAGAAGTGGCAATTGTCGTGCTTGCCCTTGTAATGCGATCATATTCTTAGTTAAATGATTTTTACTTCCTGCAAAGGAAAGACTTCGGTACGTTGTTAAATGAAGGTCTTCCTGCTGCTCTGGTGCGTACCAAAGATGAGAAGCCGACGTCCATGCATGCACAGGCTGTCGGTTTTCAGAATCGGAGTTGAACGGGGGGGGTCGTCAATTGCAACCATGTATAACGGTGGAGATGTAATTTACCCGGTATGAAGCTTTTACATTTCGGGAAGTACCACCCAACATAGTTAACCATTTTTCAATTTTGTATAAATCTGAATGTGCTATGCATTTTACTCGTCGCTCAACACACTAAAATAAGCAATGTTATTTTTTATAAAGGCACTGAAACTGTTAAGAGGAGCAGTTACGGTCCATTTTTAACGATAGTAGATTTTTTTTTAAACATGATAGTTGTCAAACATCTCCTCGCGGTAAATTAGTGCGGTCTGCAAGAAGATTTGAAGGTTGCGGTAGCTATTTTTCAGCAAGGCCTGCCATTTCACTCTAAACCTATCGGTAAGTGTTGGAAGAGAGCCCAGAATACCTTCTCTATATAGAAAAGTACCCAAGTTCGCCCCAGTTTTATTTACTCGAAACGTTTTTCTTTGAACATTCCTGATATCACGTGCCATCAATTGTTATGGGCGAGATATTGCGATAGGGCAAACGATTGTCTGGAGCATCGGCGAATTTTCAAAGCCGTTACATAAAACATTTATGTCAGTTGCTGTGGTAAGGGATTGATAGTTGCTGTGGTAAGGGATTGATAATATACACAGTGAATGAGCTACGGGCACTAGTCATTAGCGGTTTTGCCCCTTGTACGAGTAATATAATCCGTTCATTCATTTGATGAAATCTTATTGCTATGCGTGGAGATCATTTTGAGATCCCCGCTCCTCGAGATCGTCAATCGTAGGTAGGTCCACAATGGAAGATGCATCAAAATTATCTCAATCCGAAGATTTGTTGATTATATCCCTCTTCTCTTCCCTTTCTATTTCTTACTCGCCGATAGGTCTTCGTCTGGCCATCCCCCTTTACTTGATCTACGTATTTGTCTATTGGTCTTCTTCGAATCGTCCATCCTCCATATTTTATTTTCCTCATATCCTCTTCTGTGTAATTATTAATTTATTTTATCTGTCAATTCTATCTTCAGCATCCGCCTCAAGTACCTGGTTTATATTCTTCTCTGGTATTTTTCTCCAATGGAGTATTTGATCCGCAGTGCGCCGTACACCGCAAGAATACGTGAAGTATTGGTTCCTTATTTTTAAGCTTATCTTCTTTGAGCATACTAGTTGCCTCTTCGTGGTAAACGCCGCCTTCGTTTGATATCGGTATAGCTCCTTCTATCCCATGTTATGCTTCTTTCGAGGTGCTGGTGAAAGTTTTCATTGCCCTAATGTATTACCTCTTAACGCAGTATATTCCTGCATCGTTTCTCTTCTTCATGGTAGGATTTTAATTTTCATCATGTTTACTTTCATATTATAATCTCGGAATAACTTGGCCCATTGCGTTCAAAGCAACTCTTCTGAATTCTCCACTGCGATATGACATCTGCGAAACCGAGTGTGTAAAAGCTTCTTCCCTGTTCATCTTAATTTATTCGATTTCTTTTCCTTGATCCTCCTCTATTGCCTCTTCCAAGGAAATGTCGGACTGGTAGTGTTGGTCAAAGGTTGCATCCTTGTTTAACTCGATAGTGCATCTCCGTAGTGTCGTTCTGCGCACTGAAGGTTGTGAAGAGCGGATCTCGCGTGCGATATCGGCCCTCGGGAGGTGTCAATTTCAAAAGAGCGTCATTTGTCGGACGAGTGCAGCATTTCTTCCTCTGTTTGTCCCTCGGGAGTCGTCCCCGCGGAGTAGCCTAAATGCGGCCCGAACACGCGCCGCGCCTTCGCTCGGCCTCGCCTTCAAAATGCTCAGGGTCGCCGCCGCCCGCGAACCGCCCGCGCTCGCCGCTTCTCGTCCTTTCGACGTCGCACTCAGGGACGTCTCGGGGATCAAAGATCGAAATGCGGTGCAGGTTACGGCGATACTACGCGGAGCAAACGCCCTGTGCTCCTTCCTCGTTCGACCTCACGCTCGCACCCAGACCTCTTCCTTTCCCGAGAGATTTTGAGCCGCACCTCGAACCCGCTCGACACTCAAAACTTATCTCCTTGTCCACTCTTACACACTGCTGCTGTTCTCTTTCTCTCTCTCTCTCTCTCTCTCTCCCCTGTGGATCGGCCCTTGTTCCAATTATAGCCAAGATGCGTGGGAGGGAGGGAGGGAAAGAGAGAAATAGATAGAGATGGGAAATGGGGGAAGGAGGAGAAAGAGGGCTCACGATGATGATGAGAAAGGGAGAATCGCGGAGTGGAAAAAAGTGAAGGCTAAAGTGCTGGCGTTTTTTTATTTCCTTACTAGTTACCGTAGGACAGTCCCGTGAATGAATTTGCGCAGTTAACCCCGAGGGAAGGGAATCAACATGGCTGGGTTCTTTCGATTCGTAGAACGCTCTTGATTCACGTTTTTCCTTGGCTTGTGGAACATTTTTTTTCTCCACAGGGACGCTTGGGGAGAACGAGGGTACGCATTTAGAAAGAAGCTGTTTTGGGATACGTTATGCATACCAGGGCGAAGTTAGGATTTTTTTTAATGGTGTGACGAGAAACGTTGACAAAACATTCGTCATATCGGTCGGGAGAGATTCAGAAGAAAAATAATTTTTTTAATGGAATGTATTCCTACCAATAATGTTTGGTTCCCAAGTGCGAGAAAGTCTATGAAGAGACAAATTGGTGTAAATTATTGCCTAGATAAGTAATTCGATTTATGTATCCAAGCTTTGTATTCCATGGGTGGATGCAAGTCAAGATGCGTTGCTTGTCATGAATATTTTTGGATTTTTACGAAATTTTCAATACATACCCACTTCTACATGGGAGGCACCTGAGGAAAGCATATGTAAAAATAATAATCATGATTCTGTAAGCGGTACATTACCCGTTAAGAAAACTTCATTAATGATTTTTTTCAAGCCTTGGTATACAAAGCCAACTGGGAATTATGACCAAATAACTCATAAATGAATGGGTAATGGAATTCACTCTCATTCAAAATAATTTCTTGTACTCATCAACTACGCTCTTAGTATATGTCTCAAATTTGGTATGCTTTGGTAAATCTCTTCTGAACTTAAGTTAGTCAAACTTAATCGATCAGATCAGCAAAATAGTGTGTGTCTGTCACCGGTGTTCGCTATGGAGAATAAAGTTTTAAGGACACTAGTTAACTTTGGGAAGATAATGTTTCATTTTCATTTGGCCATGAAAATCACATCCTTAAATTACAGAGGCCCTTGTTCAGCAGATTAAGTATTACCAATTTTTACAGTTGCTCTGTGATAACACATCTGAATAAGCAAGAATATTTTCAGTTATAGCATATTTATCAACAATAATGTTACGTTTGTATCATATCCGGTAATGTAATGATTTTTAATTATGGTGCCTTGTTTTCATTTGTATAGAATTATTTGGCATTGTGTAACCTTCTTATTTTATTTTTGTAAAAACGTTTTTGAATGTATCCTTCTTGTGAAAAAAGAAATTTGAGGATTAAAACATACTTCATTTTGATCAGATTTAACGTTTCACTCAATAGTAAAAGGTTAACCAACAGAATCAAGTTTGAGGTATACTTATCACTTGATTTACCGAATATATGACTGCAGGTAATTGGGATTGAACAGATGATTTTTTTATCTGCTTAGTCAAATTCAGGTTAATTAGAAAGCATAATAGTTGGTATACTCTCAATAGTTTAGGCTTAAATTCATGGATGTGTTTCATTTCCTTATAAAAGAACAAGTGCAATACTTCAAGGAAATTGAATTCTTTGGTATAGTACTACTGTTCTTTTTCAGTTGATTATAGGTGTTTATGATTATGAAATGTAATGCAATAACAAAAGAAAGTATTATTGTAAATGCATGTCCTAAATAAAATAGTATTATTTTGGATGGGTTAATTTTAATTATATTTGGTTGTGACATTATATTAAACCAAATGAACTTTTTTTTCGTTTCAGTCATATAACCCGGACCACAACATGGGAAGATCCAAGAAAAAGTCTTGCAGTACAAGTGCAACGCCAGCAACAGGTGGCCTCTGCAAATTCAGATGTAGTTGGTGAGTGGTTACGTGGTTCATTGTTAATATAAGTGTTAATGAGTCATGGTTTGTGTTTAAGTGTGCTCAGGCAAATGAGCAAAAGGAGTAAAAGACATATATGTACCTTTTCTTCTTCTACACCCTCATTGTCTCATTCAAGTTCGAAAAGCCAGTGCTTTCTAATAGTTTTGTGGCATATTAGTCTTTGAAAAATTTAGTTTATTCTCTCACATTTTGTAGTTTCACTGCAGATTTTAGAATAACTACCTGAAATTAAATCTTTACTTTCAAGTAAGCACACACATAAAGATAGCATATTTTCTGTGTGGAGAAATGGGGGAGGAAAGAATCAACAAAGAAGATGGAGTTTATTCTTCATTTTTTTTACTTGTAAAAGGATACAAAGAACAGATTCCTTATAATGTAGTAGTGCTGCTATTAAAAAGGTTGAAAATTGTGACTTTGGTTGAAACAAATGGGTGTGGTCCTGGGCATTGGTTGTAGCCAAGAAATGACAACATAGGATCCCTATTTTCTCTAAAATAGCATTGGTCCTCTTTTATGTGCCTTATTTTTTTAATGAAGTCGAATTGCATGGTGTTAGAGATGTCAAGTTTTTTCCAAGATCCTTTTCCATTTCCTCTGATATTAATTCCATGAAAAAATGGTGCAATTGTCTATTAATTATGTACCTGTCTCTTTTTTTTAATAAACCTTAAGAGAGTTGAATATGGTAGATTGGAATGGGGCCCAAAGCACAGTCCAATCAAAGTAAATAGTTGATAAACATTGGTTTTAAAAATTAAAAGAAATAGGCGAGAAGCAATCAAATAATCAGAAAAAATTGAGGGTTATCCAAAAAATATCCTTAATTTTTCATAATTTTATAGACCTCCCCAGATATTCTTCTTTTCATGACCCTCATGCACTCCTCTTCAATTTCAGTATAAACTATTTCTTTGCTTTAGCTTAGCATTGCATCAGTATAATGCTTGCACAAACCTTTAGTTGGCCAGTCCCATGTACAATTGCTTCACAAAAATTAAAGTTAATAATAATGAATTTTTATAAGATTAATTCTAGAGCATCATATACCAATGATTTTAAGTTAGTAAACACAAACTTCCATTTTTTTATAAGTAACCAGCGATAGAGAAATAAAAGCACCAGTTAGTTTTCACACACTAATCATTATACTGCGATGTGGTTTCAACCCTAAAGTTATAATGCACCTTGAAAATGATGACACTGTCATTTTCAATCTGTATCAAAACCATGTTCAGGTTATATGAAATATTACTTTAAAAACTAAACGGTGTTTAAATTTAATGTATCTATTTATATCCAATTTCATATCCCAAAAAAAATGGAAGACAAGAGCCATCATGTGCGAAAAAGATTTGAAAGAAAAAAGAATGAATGAAGTCTCATTTTCAAATTAAAGTTAGGAGGATAAATTTAATGTAATGAAATAAAATTATTGTGGAAATAAGGGATTTCATATGTGGTGAGAATCTGGTTTACTTAATTCTACTAGATAAACTCTGTGGGTAAGGCACTTGGCTACTGACCAGATGATCCAGGTGATGCCTTTAGATACCGTCTGCTTCACCCTAGCTGTGTGCAATTTTTTGAGTATCAGATCTTCCTGTGAAGTCATAGGTGACTCTGGGGAAGGCACTGTCCTTCCCTGATGTGTGAATTTCACATACCATGGGTCTTTGTACCAAAAGAGCTCTACCCACACCTGTCAAACCAATCTTCAGTTTGATATATATTTGTTGTTTTGCTCTTAGCCATAGTTCATAGTTAGTGCTTGTTAAACACATGTTTGCTGCTTTTTTATCACATTCATTGTTGTATTGAGGAGCAAAAGAGTAAAAAAAAAGTTGCCATTAATATGATATTGGAGTCAAGTCTGTTGTCTCCAAATGTGTTTCTTTTCAACTAGCTTCACATTTCCCATGCTAAAAATATTCAACAGATTATGGCATCAGACTTCCTGGTTATGCTGAATCATGTGTCAATGTAGTTACATGAAGATATTGAAGGTGAAGTGAAGGTATCTTAACCCTTTCAGTGCCACTAATTTTTCAGTGGGTACTCCAAGGAGTGCCACATGAATTTTGAGAATATTTAATATTTTTTCTTAAATTAACTATTTATTTTAATTGCCATTTTTACTTGATTTCTTCTGCTTAAGAAAGCCAAGAAGAAAGAGGAAATTCTTGAGTTATATATAAAGTATATTCCTCACATAGAGAGAAAATTATGGTTTTGACACGCCTCCTCATAGACGACGATATACTGTTGTTGGCACTTCCAGCACATGATGATATATTGTCAAGTGGTACTCATAGGGTTTAAGAGAAACAATGGGTTGACAGATGGAATATACAACTAATTGGAGGTGTCTTGGAGGGTACCTCATCTTTCCCAAGAAAATTATTCTCTGTGGTCCTTCGAGTGCAAGCAGTATTAGTGGAGAGAAACTGATGTTTAAATGCTGAACAGTCACAACTGTTGCTGTTAAAGTGCTAATGGAGATAAGTTGATCGTCTTCAAGTACATTTACTTTCAACTAGCCCACCACCATCAAAAAAGGTTGACAAATACTGTTATTTTTTTATTATAATATTCAACCCCTAAGGAAAAACAGATGAAATTGTTAGTGATTCTGAAATTAATGGATAAAAAACCAGCTATCAAAGAAGTGGAATGGATTGTAGTGGGTGGGGAAGGATTGCAGTGGTATGGACAAAGTGTTATTTAAGCCATTTAAACAAAAAGAATGGAAAATCTACCAGTGAGAAGAAGAATCATTAACTCAAAAAGGTGACCTGGTCTAAAGAGTCATTTCTGGCTAGCCAATTTCAGCCAAAATTCAAATAAAACTTCTGCAAGTATAAAAAATTAAATCATAACTTCAATCATATGCCTACTCTTCTTCACACAGGCACCATTGAAGATTTTTATAAACTTGTTCACTGTTACAAAAAGCATGTGTTCCCATTGAAATCTCATATCGCTACCAAATTGGTAACCTCCGTAGTCCTTCCTCTGAAAAATGTTAATTCATCTCCATATATGCCTTTATTGTTTCATCTTCGGATGTTCTGTCATTTTCCCCATGTTCCGAGTGGCCTCAAGAAATTATGCTTAATGGATGAGATCTCTTTCTTCCCTATAGTATACCTGCTGGGACATAAAATCTACTGATAATTCTGTCATTACACCATGCTTTTTTTCCTCGCCAACATCAGTACACGCTGATGCATAGAAAGACATGCTGGCTAGTAACATCAATTTACATTTTGTGATGATCAAATTTGGGACTGATGTTTTGTGCATTTTAGTAAGTTTTATGTAAAATGTGAATTATTCAAGTTTATATTGCCAAAATTTTTAATTCAAGTATCATGTGTAAAAATTCATTGCCACACTTTAAATTTATATTTTCTTGCAGGTGTGGGCTCTGTAGCTGGGGCCCTTCCCGATGGGTGGGAGCAAGCTGCTACCGCAGAAGGAGAAATTTACTTTATCAACCACCAGACTAGAACTACATCATGGTTTGACCCACGAATTCGTAAGTGTAAAAGTATTCTTGAATTTCCACAATTCACTTGAAAATCTAATTTTTAAAATGCTATTTGTAAAAGATATGAGGAGAAATATCATTTTGTTGTTCTATTTTTAACATAATATTTTAATTTTCATAATTGTTTGCAATACTAAAAACTATCAAGTACAACATTGCTTTAACACTAGAACTGCAGAGGTGGTCATTTTGACCTCTAGGCACTAATAAATACAATTTTCTTCCATAGTTTTCAATGGAGCCTGAAGATCTTCTGTGGCATTTATTAGTTTGAGGGGTAGTTTATGTCTCAAAAATTGTTTTTGACCAAGTTTTTATAACACATACCTAGGATGATGATCGTGGTCAAATTGACCACTACCTGCTGTGATATATTTTCTGAAATGTGCACTCATGTAATTCTGGTTTATGTATTATGAAAGAAAAGGTGAATATATGGATCAAAATATATAAATTAAAATGTAATTAATTAAATTTGTAATGAATAGCGATATTTTTGTAAAGTTACATTTCATGTGCAATAGCTTCTATCTTTCATACCCAGTGTGATGAACATACGAAATATTGAGTACTCTGGTTTCTATTTTTAAGTTTTACAATTCCATTAGTTACACTCAGTGAGTAACACAGAGCCTAAACCCATCCATTCCAATGCCAATCCATCATGTATTCCTGCATCTTCACTTACCTGTTTATGATTGGCATGGATTCATCAGTACTTCTCCTGCAAAAGAGGCCAAAAAACTTTACAGAGTCATATGGTCTCTTTCTCATGATGAATAAGAGGTTTTTGTTGGTATTTTATGCACTCACGATGTGTATAGTGCTCAGACCATCCCACAAATTAAGCAGTGGAATAAAAAAATGGGGTTGATATTCTGCTAACATGATGGTTATTGCTAAGTTCATAGAAAAATATGCAAGTGTCTGGATTTTTTTCTTGCAAATAAGAGCATCTTACAATGAGAAAATTTTCCTTGAAATCTCAGATCTGGAATCATTTCATTCAGTTCATTAGAGCTGAATTGCATATGACAAGCCTGACCCCCTATGTTAATGTTGATGAGCAACTCTTTACATCCAAGTCATGCTTTCCCATTCTTGCAAAGTATGTCCATGGAACTTGATACATGTGGAATAAAACATTGGCTAGCTGTAGAGGTGGGCACAGAATGTATAGGTAACAGGTTTCCATGTCTAAACAAGGACTAAGATCGATCACTGGATGTTCCTCTTGGTCAGTTCATTTTTCTCCACCTTTACTCCAGCTCCAACTTTCCTCCAGCTTTACTTTGGAATGAAACTCAGTGTGGCCATCGATAATTCCTTTACCACCATTATCCTTTCAAATGAGTTCAAGAAAAATACTCTTTGACTCTTGTTAGAACGTTAAATTGTTAATGGCATGCAAAGCCTTTACCTCTCAAACTAGGGAAGATCAATAAAAATATACTTATTCTAAAATGAAACAATGATTATACAGGAAATACATTTGGTTCCAGAAAAAAAGGCCACTTATGGAGATGACTGAGTAATGGAGATTGCCATTGAGGCAGGTTTAGCTTTACTTCCAAGATTTCAAGAGTAATAAATTTTAATCAATGGTCAATGATTTAGGTTAAGTTAACTTCCTTATAGTTTTTATTAGGATTAAATAGACTCTAAGGCATATTTTTCATAACTTTTCCCCAAGTGTATGTTAATTTACTAGAAATAAAAATAAAAATGTAATGGAAAAATAATTTGCCTTATCTAGTTATTTCTTTATCTAGTTGAAAAATAAATACCATTTATGCACAGAATTTTTTCTAATTAAGAGGTTATTTTCAACATGGTATTAAACTCACATATATTGATAGACAAATGATCTAGGAAGAATTAATTAGTTGTTTGTAACCATGTTCAGTTACTTCGAAATATTGGTGATTTCAAAGATCTACCAACCCTTGTAATCTATGTGAAGTTTGGTTTGATAGGTGAGAGTAGAGTTCACCTCATATGAAGCCCTATAGTGTGTGAAATTCACACACCTGGAAAGGGTGGTCAGGTTGCTTTGCCTACGCCACCGGGAATTTCCCAGGAAGATCTAACACCCAAAAGTCACACAGCTTGTGTGGAGCTGAGGGTGAAGCCATTGCGTACGGAAATTCGTAAACTGGTGTATAGTTGGACTTTTTCAAAATAAAGTTTTGGGGAAAAATGGGGGCCCAACACCACACGAGGTGAAGCTATACAAAAATATATGCAGTATATAAATATTTAATCATTTATCTGGGAAAATTTGCTTGAACGTACTAGTCTGAAATATTCTTATTTCGCCATGCACTGTGAGCTAATTTTAGGAAATACTTAACACTCTTTCACATTTCATATCTTTCACTGCAGATAACTCTGCCCATATTGAAATTTTCCTCTTCAAATGTATATTAATAGTTTATAATTTAGTGATTAGTAAGAATTCACTTGTTTTATTTTGAGTAGTTTATGTTTTTGAAGTACAGTTATATATTATAAAAAGGTACTCTAATAAATAGATTTTCTTGCTCAATCCAGAAGATAATCTCTAAAAATAATTAATGAAAACCTTTCTATTGACAGCAATTCACCTTCAAAGACCGGCTGTACTTCAACAAACACAGCAAGCTTCGGAAGTCACAGGTACCAACTGGAGCCACCGGCATTCAAGCACCTCCAGCCCCACGTCCCCCTCCTCCCCGTCTGCCGCTCGACAGAATGCCCAAGTGTGCCAACAGAAACTCCGCCTTCAGAACTTGGAAATAGAACGCGAACGGCTGAAGATGAGGCAGCAAGAAATAATGAGACAGGTGAGGAAAATTGGGAAACTTCATGCTATCACAATTTCTGTTTTTTTTTATTATTTCTATTACACTCCCATCATCCCCTGCAAAAAGCCTGCTGAGTGATGGTGGCAAGGAGGCTTATGTGACAAATTTTTGCGACTGATTTTTCACCAATGTTTCTATTGTTCTCATTTGTTTACATTTTTGATTCCACTGCAGAAAATTAAAACAATGAAACTTAACTGAAGGGGTGAACTCAATAGCAAGTCACTTTGGAAGGTTTTTCATACAGTAACCTTTTCAGTCTAAGCCAATGGTGCTCGTTTAAAGGCGGAATCCGAATTCAATCAAAAGCCACAGTTCATATGTATGCTATAACTAAGGCTTAAGTAAAAGTATTATTAATTATTAGGCATTTTGATATGGTAATGTAATTTGATTTAACAAGATTTACTTGGAAATCATTTCAGAGTTAAAATGCTAACAGATTCTTACTGCTTGTGAGAATAAAAATTTCAAATGACATATTTTTGGTCAGATCCATCTACTATCGTTTCAAAAAGTTGCATCCTAAAATCCAGCGATACCACTGCCACTACTATAGTGCTTAAAGTGATCTCCTACTGAGATCTTCCATCACTCTAAGATCCAACAGTATGATAAATAAGGTTTTTAAATTTACCTCGGGCAGAAATCTCTACCCTTGTAATTGATTGTTTTAAATTTGGGAGGTTAGTTGATGGTTTCGGGTGTAACTTTATGCGGCTAACGTCTATTCATATTTGAATGAAAAAAGAAAAATTTTAACTTTCTGATTCCACATTATGCTGTGAATCAGAGTACTGATTTATTGTGTTACAGAATACTGTGGAATCACAAAGTTATAATTTTTCATTCCAATTGGGAGGTTAGTTAAGAAGATATAAATTGATTTTCTGATATACAGTGTCATAATTCTTTCCATAAATGTAATCCGTTTATGAATATCTACCTCTATTCATCGGGGAATGATTTGGCGATGTAGAGTGTTTGTATGTGTGTATGTGTGCTTGTTTTGTATGTTTATATATTGTTGTCCATTTTTTTCTTGCTAATGTTTTAAAGCTAGTTGAAAATATAAAAACTCTTCCCACTTAAGAGCAAAGCAAACTATTATCTACAGCGTATCATGCACATGAAATTTCTGCATTCATCATCCTTTGAAATAAAATAAAAACATGAAATAAATTTTTAAGATTGCCTGCTGTTTACTGTGGAAGAGCCATTCCCGAACTTAATGGAAGCCTTTAAAATTTCTAGCAGAAATATATTTTGTATAGTATAGTGTACTATTAGAGGCGTGGTAGTCCAGTGGTTAGAGTGCTGGACTGCTTACCGGAGGGCTGGGGTTCGATTCCCGGTGATGCCTCTTGACACCCTCAGCTTCACCCAAGCT